>BTHU01000012.1:116207285-116507562 GCA_036184795.1 Tokudaia tokunoshimensis | reverse complement strand
CACTTACTTCCTAACTGTAGCTTATCTGATAAGTTACTTCATAAATATTTTCTCCCATGACAGAAAAGGGGGAAAAACAACCCTTCAAATAGCAGCAGAAGACTTTTTTTCTCACTGCATACAATTGTCACCTTTGGACTGAAATTAAATTAACCGAAGGATATTATGTTTTGTAATACTGAATAATCAAGGATAAGGTTTTTATGGGAAGAGCTATTTTTATTAATCTCTCTTGGTTTGGTCCCAGAAAATGAGATCACTTAATAAACATTTTCTAGTTGATATATTAAAAGCAGATTTTAAGCATATTAAATAGGATCAAATCAGATTGTGCTCTACACTTACTAAAAATTGGGCTGATTGAGTTAAAGCTCTTCCCTGTTTTCCCTTCCCATAAACATATTTGTGTCTTCTTACCATATGAGCCAGCCAGCTAACTAGTCAAACCATTTCCAAGTCCTCTAGTTACTGCAAAATCTTCTTTGCACAGGCTTTGCATGGACTTTTTTATTCACTGTCTATGTTTTCCTCTCCCTAGACTCTGATGTGCTTTAGTATCTGGGCGCTCCATCTTGACAGCCCACGGTTACTTAACATGTTGCTGCTTTGCTGCTTCTGCTGATGGATGGTCTCTGTTTGAATCTAGTGTCACTTCTTTGGAGTACCTGGTGCTTGAGTGTTGATATTGGTCTCCTTGTTTAACAACAATGCCCTTCTGCCTAGTTCTTTCTCCCACTGGCTTGCACTCTCTCTCTCCTTCCTTGGGTGTTGTCTTCTGATTCTCTCTACAGTTCTCTCTCTGATTGAGCCCTCTTTTTCTTGTACCACATCTTACTACAAGATAAAATGTTATCATTGCTGTTTCTAGTTTAGCTCTCTTCTTGTATTTCCTCATCATTCACTCCATCAGACCTACTGCACATAAAACATTGAAATGGTCCACAGATATCCTTGATCAAACAAGCTAAACAATGTTTCTTTTTCCAGCCTTCTATGTTTTATTTTGTGACATTGCTATCCCCCATCCTGCCAAGACTCTAGCTAGAAACATTAGATTTCTCTCTCTATGCTTTTGGCTCACCAGTGTACTCTCTCCGTTGTGTCAGTTTGTAACGGAAGTAGCTCCTTTATTTCTTGCTCACTGTGGGAATATCACAGTCTTAGTTCAGGGTCTTAATAATTACAGCTAACAATTATTTAACTCTGTGTGTGTGTGTGTGTGTGTGTGTGTGTGTGGTAGGTCACTGCACCATTTGGTAGTGGAGACACTTGAGGATGGTAGTGTCAAATCTGTTTAATAGGTATTGTATCTCATACCTCTTGGTGCTTAGTCTTCCCACCTGTTTGTTCTCACTTTGGAGTCCAAGTAAAACAGTTACTGTTTTGTTTTGACTCAGTTTTTGCATAAGTTTCATCGTGTAATTCTAGAATCACTGGGATAAGTGATATTACACTGCTGTCTTATACACCCAGAGTACGTGCGTCTTCGAGGCATGTGATCACAGCAATAAAGTGGGCAGCATTGTTTTAAATATAACTTGGGAACTCTGGGGGGTCTGGTTGGTTGATATTGTTGTTCTTTCTATGGGATTGCAAATCTTCAGTTCACTATGTTCATAGCAGCCTTAATTTATAATAGCCAGAAGCTGGAAAGAACCCAGATGTCCTTCAACAGAGGAATGGATATAGAAAATGTGGTACATTTACCCAATGGAGTACTACTCAGCTATTATAAACAATGAATTCATGAAATTATTAGACAAATAAATGGAACTAGAAAATATCCTTCAGCTCCTTCAGTCCTTTCTCTAACTCCTCCATTGGGAACCCTGCAATCAGTCCAATGGTTGACTGCTAGCATCTGCCTCTGTATTTGTCAGGCTCTAGCAGAGCCCCTCAGGAGACAGCTATATAAGTCTCCTGTCAGCAAGCACTTCTTGACATCTACAATAATGCCTGTGTTTGGTAACCGTATATGGGATAGATCCTCAGGTAGACAGTCTCTGGATAGCCTTTTCTTCAGTCTCTGCTCCATACTATTTGTCTCCATATTTCCTCCTGTGAGTATTTTGTTCCCGCTTCTAAGAAGGACTGAGCATCCACACTTTAGTCTTCCTTCTTCTTGAGCTTCATGTGGTCTGTGAATTGTATCTTGGGTATTCCGAGCTTTTAGGTTAATATCCACTTATCAGTGAGTGCATACCATGTGTGTTCTTTTGTGACTGGGTTACCTCACTCAGGATGATATTTTCTAGTTCCATTTATTTGCCTAAGAATTTCGTGAATTCATTGTTTATAATAGCTGAGTAGTATTCCATTGTGTAAATATACCACATTTTCTATATCTATTCCTCTGTTGAAGGATATCTGTGTTCTTTCCAGCTTCTGGCTATTATAAATAAGGCTGCTATGAACGTAGTGGAGCATGGTCCTTGTTATATATGTTGGAGCATCTTTTCAGTATATGCCCAGGAGTGGTATAGCTGTGCCCTCAGGTAGTACTATGTCCAGTTTTCTGAGGAACCGCCAGACCAATTTCCAGAGTGGTTGTACTAGCTTGCAGTCCCACCAACAATGGAGGAGTGTTCCACATCCTCACCAGCATCTGCTTTCACCTGAGTTTTTGATTTTAGCCATTCTGAATGGTGTGAGGTAGAATCTCAGGGTTGTTTTGATTTGCATTTCCCTGATGACTAAGGATGTTGAACATTTCTTTAGGTGCTTCTTGGCCATTCGATATTCCTCAGTTGAGAATTCTTTGTTTAGCTCTCCTACCCCATTTTTAATAGGGTTATTTGGTTCTCTAGAGTCTAACTTCTTGAGTTCTTTGTATATATTGGATATTAGCCCTCTATCAGATGTAGGATTGGTAACGATCTTTTCCCACTCTGTTTGTTGCCATTTTGTCCCATTGAGAGTGTTCATTTTTAATTTGCCTTCTTGGTACAATTACTATCTCCAGCCTGGAAAACATGCCCTTATCATTACTCTTAGTTCCACTCCTCCCACCTGTCCTAAAGTTTATCCCCAACCACCTGCCTGTAGGAGTGGCTTGTGTGGCCGCTTCTTATGAAATCTCACATGACTGGTCAACTTTTCTTCACTAGAAACATGAGGAACTCTGTCTCTCCTTCCTTGTGTCTCCCTTCTCCTCCAGGGACCTGTTAGTCCCGACTGTACCTTCTGCCCAGCAATTGACCTATAGCTTTCTTTACTGACAGATCAGGAATCATTTGGGGAGCATCCCTATATCAGTTCACTTCAGGTGGTTGGCCTTTACTTTGATGGACACATGCTACATATTTTTCATTTTCAGCTCAAAAATTGATTCTTGTTCTAAGGCCTAGGTTTCTGGTGAGAGCTAGCTCAGCAAGCATGGATGTTTGCCTCCAAAGCAAAAAGGCATTAATAGTTCACTGGGGCAAACCTTTAACTAATGGGGTGTGGGAGCTGATAACATGTACATTTCTCTGTATTGATTCTAGAGTGGAAAGTTCTCAGAAGTATTCCATCTGGTCTTCAAAGGAACTAGATTAGATTGAGATGATGATGTACCCCTGTTTCTCTCTTGTCAATTTCTCCTTATTTCGTCTCATTGGGATTACCTTCCAAATAAACCACTTGCATAGCAGTCCAGGATAAGACTGTTGTTAGTGTTTATAAAATAGCTTAAAAAACATACCCTCAGATGGGGTACTGCAGAGGTGTTGTACTTTCAGCCCAAGACATTGATTCTTGTTCTAAGGCCTAGTTTTATTCCCTAGAAACCATAACAAGGATCCCATTGTTGGTAGCAGTGGGTGCTGATTAACATATGTGACCCTGTCATATGTTACAGGATCAAGACTAACATGGAATAGAAGGGAAGATTTGGACATGTGATAGCTCTAGGATTTGAGTGTTTGGGGGGCAGTGGTAATATTAAGACCTCTGAGTTGACTGACTCGGCTTTTGAAACTTTGGTAACAAAAAAGAGGATTTTCATGGAAGTCTTTGGAAAGACCCTCAAAGCATATGGACATGAACAAAATACTAGTTAAATATTGGTCCCAGGATTTATTCATAAGGTAGCAGAACTTTGTACCCATATTGTGGTAAGTTTGTATTGTCATTGGGCTTAACTGAAATTGTTCCTCAGAACTTCCTTCTGGATTTTGGGCTAACACTGATCATAATAAACATTTTGGGTGAGATAGACAGAGGGACAGAAATGAAACAACAGCTGAGTTCCTTTCACTGATGGTATGAAGTGATGTTCTAGCCCCCACATGTTGTTGCTAGCTAATCTACTGTATCATATTGTTGGCAGGGAGCATTGGCCAGCCCTGAGTTCCCCAGCTCAGTTGGATTACTTCCATCCACTTCTGAGAATCTAGGGCCAGTGTGTCTAACTTCTCTGCAGGTCATTAGTATCCTTCAAGTTAGAGCTCTGAAGATACCTATAGATAAGTACTTCTGTGTGTCCTTGTGGGTTCCAGCTTGTTCTCAGGATTCTGGTTTATCCTTGCTGTTTACCTCTTCATATCTGACTTTCTTTTCTAACTGTCTGACCTGCTGTCCTTAACCTTAGCTTCAGATGTGGAGTAGTCTCCAAAGAGACTAACTCCCACACTTAGGTCAGGCACAAACCCGATTTAAGTCTTTTACTATATATCATTTACAATGCTCATACTTTTTTTCTTTTTAATGTTCTTTTAACAGATGTTCAAGACCAAAGACAGGGCCTTAATATGAAAAGACCATGGTTCTTGGGAGGGCCATGCAAAGATTCTGTTGAATGGAATGCCTCACACATTTTTGTTCTTACGATTTGCCTCATATCTTTCATCATTTCCTCTAGTACAGTAACTAGATAAAAGTCTCAATATAGTTCAACAAGTAGTCATGTTCTTTTTATGAGAGAAAATAGATAATGTACCAGCTCCTGGTCATATATATGGCAGCAGAATAGAAGGATTATGTGGGGGAAGTGGATCTGGGAGGTAGTGAATGAAACAGGTATGGCAAGGTAGAAAGGAAATAGGCTGAATAAGGGAGAACATATTAGCTTTAAGTCTATTAATAAAACTCACAATTAAATAGTCTAGTCACTTTGTCCCAATATACTGCTGGATGATCTTTTAAAGTGTGAACATGAGTTTTCGGCACAGTATGGTCAGAAGTTTCATAGAAGAGAGAAAATTGGAATGGACTTTGTATATAAGGCAGGAGAATACACTATCTGACTGTTCATAGGAGGGCTCAAAGAAGAAGCCTCACCCAAGTAATAAAGAAGTTCCTGATGAAACAGACAGTCTGGAATTACTAAGAGATACTATTCTGGAATTGGGTTTTCATAGGATTCAGTAATATTCATAGAAATGATAGTATTCTTCAGTGGCAGAGACAAGAAAATTGTATAGTGCTTATCATTTATAACAAAGTGGATATAACTATTATAACAGACTGGAGTGACATTTGGGATACATTTCCAGATATGCAGGGAATGGCCGAGAAGTCATGGAAAGCTAAGTATTGCTTGACTAGTGTAAATTAGAGGATTTTCATGGAAGTCTTTGGAAAGACCCTCAAAGCATATGGACATGAACAAATACTAGTTAAATATTGGTCCCAGGATTTATTCATAAGGTAGCAGAACTTTGTACCCATATTGTGGTAAGTTTGTATTGTCATAGGAGTCTGAATCTTCATTTGGCTTTCACTTGTTGGTTATGGTATTTCAAGCCTTGTTCATTTTACAGTAATCATGGAAGTGACAAGAGGCATCTGCTTATCCCTTGAGATCTAGGTAGCTTTTTCATTTCTATTATGTATTATCAACTATGATCCCTTGTAAACTCAGTATCAAGGGACAGGAAAGGATTTTCTGTTAGTTGCTTCTTAAGCCTTAACTCTTATATCAACCTCACACTCTTCTATTGCAGGTTTTGACTTGGTCTTTCCCAGCAGTGTCTAGTCTCAAGCATGCTCCTGTGTATCTTTCCTGCTCTAGGATTTCCCCAGTGCTCACTCAGCAGTAAATAAAGATGGGAAGGTCTGTAAGCATGAGGCTGGTAGTGTAGGAAGTTAATGCAAATCCTATAACAACTTTTGTCTAGTAGGGGCAGAATCCATTGGAGAAATGTTTCTATTCACGCTTGCCCACACACTGCTATGAACATTTCAATCATTCTTCAAAGAGTGCCAGCCAGATTAAGCTCCAGTATCCACAGTAGTGACTATGTCAGCAAGGATCCTTGTATTGACTTATGCAACATTTTGGTTTTACCATCCTTGGTCCTTTACTTCTTCCAATTGAATTACCTGTAACGGAGTGTTCTGATGTTCCTTTTAAAGGAAGATCCTTTATACAGGTACAATTGTTATTTGTGTATGTATGTTTTGTCTGCCTGTCGTCCGTCCATCCGTCCATCTATCCAATTACAGATCAGAAATAAGGGGCTTTGAATGGTGAAAATAATTATCATGGAAACTTTTAATTATGCTTGAGTATTGAACTGGAGTTATTGGAAACAAAACATTTTTTTCTTGATTAAACCTCTGCCTCACCTTTGAAAATTAAATTGATAGACCTTAGTTAGCTTGGTCAGCATTCTCAGTGGTCTTGTCCCGTTGCCTGTGGGTTGGAATGGTTGTTTATAGTTCACCAGTCTAAATTATGCCGGTCACATGCTCAAGACTAACTAATTACTTCCGTCCTTTCCCTGTGCTTCATTGTGGGTGCACCCTCACTGTCTATTTGGAACATGTCTGTGTGCTTGTGTTTCTTTTCTGAGTTCAGTCAACCCTTGTTTTATTTGTTTCTTTTTGGTTTGTTTGCCTCTTTCTATTCTTAGTTTTTGTATTTCTTCCTCAGGATTTTTTTCTTCATATCCTAACTGGTTAGGATAGGATATGGAAGATTTTAAGTTCAGTTTGGAGTGCTATATTCCTGTTTTCTTCAGCTGCATATGTGTTTCTTTCAGGAAGGGTTTCATCAGCTGAAATATGTTACCATTTTGTGATAGACATTTTTACAGTCATATTCGTGTCTGCTGCCTGCGTTTTTGGTGGTGTGCTAGTTCTCTGCTCCCTAATTGGAGCGATCCACAGAGCTTCCTTTCTTGCACTTACTGGCAGGCTGGTGGCATTCTTACCTTTGTTTCTTTTGGATCCTTGATTTTTTTTCTCTCTACTTTCCCTTCACTACTGTGTAGCCGAGCATATGGACTCCTCTATCTGATGCTTCTCCAAGGCTGACCCCCTTTCCTAGCTGGTGTTTCATCCACCAACTCTGACCTGTTTTCAGCGTATTGGTATACTGTTGTACTTTTCTGGGCATGGTTTCTCTCATTTTGTCTAAGTTCTTGCTTCCCTTCTATTCATTCTCAGTGTTGCAGAAGTCTTTCCCCTGTCTTCGCACCAGACTTCCTGTGGAAGGGAACTCTGCTGGAATTTGGCTGTTGTTTTCCATGACATACAATTTGGAGGCTGTGGTATTCTCTTTACTACTGAAGGCATGACCCAGAATTATTTTATTTGCTTTCTTTATTCTCTCTATATTTGTCTGTTTGTTTTTTAGGATGGATGGGTAAATAGGCAATTAATAGGCAGTATTAATTGACCCTGAAATCTAGAAATTTATTGTACTTTCAAGGCTCTGGTTAAAGTCCTATCTTTTCTTCTTTGAAGTCTTATCTGCTAAATGACTTAGTACAAGATAGAGACAATTGATGAATGGTACCTCTGTCAGCCATGAATGTGAATATTTTGGATCAGATTGATCTTCAATTTAAGATAAGTATAGGTAGAAAAGTTGCATAACGATCCGGTTTTATTATTGTCATAATACTAAGATCTAAGGTAGTGTTCTCAACCTTCCTAATGCTGAGACCTTTTAATACAGTTCCTTACATTGTGACCCCAACCATAAATTATTGTTGTTACTTCATAATTGTAATTTTGCTAATATTATGAATCATAGTGTACATATCTGTGTTTTCTGATGGTCTTAGGCAACCCCTGTGAGATGGTCATTGGATCTCAAAGAGGTTGAAACCCACAGGTTGAAAAACCACTAGTCTAAGGTAATAAAATCACCATTTTCTCCTATATAATTTATAGTGTTAATTTTTTAAGATTTAAAGTGCCTTTCATCTTTTCTCTAATGTTGTTAAATAGTAAATCTGGAATCTGAAATAAATTTCTTATATAGTATCTGTAAAAAAGGCTTCTGTAAAAATACTGTTTTTTTAAAATAAATCATTTAAATATATAAATTCTCTAATATAGTTTTGTATATGAAATGTATCCTATCTGTCAGATGGTTGAAAAAAATCTCATAACATTGTGAAAAAGATGAATTTGAGTTCTTTTTCTTTTTTTCATTGCACTGGGTATTTAACCATACTGGGCCTTAACCGTACTGGGAAAGCTCCGTATTACTTAACTACCAGTGCCAAACTTGGGATCTTAAATGTATAGTACTTAGTTCTCCACCTTGGCTTTGGATGTGGCTCTGCAGAATACCATTATGTGCTTAGTAGATATGCTTTTTTAGGGCCTAGAAATACATGGTCTATGATTTTGGTGATTTTTGTTTTGTAACTGGTTTTGAACTGAAATGTTCAATGATATGATTATATATCCTTAGAAAACTGATTATATGAAAATGTAGATTCTTTGCATGTTAATGTTTTTAGTGATAGAAATTTAATTTTTTAATTCAAGTTTTCATGGCATTTAAAAAACTTGACTTTCCTTCAGATCAACAGATCCACTTAATCCATTTGTTATTTATAGCATTCCATTTTATGTTGTGGCCATGTGTTGGACACAAAAATCAAGTGAGATTTTGGAAAATCAAGAGGACTGTATATAGCTTTATGACAGTTCTCAGAACTCTCAAAAGGACTTTCTTATTTCATAAACCCCTATAGAAAAAAAATACTGTTCTAAGCAATAGATGCTAGTGTTGGACCTCAATGGTCTGCTGATGTATAAATCAGAAGGAAAATGGCCTTGACATGAATTGGTTCATAATAGATTCTTTTAGTTTCCTGTGTTCTGAAATTAAGTAAAAAGAAAAGGTATTAGGGTGGCTATTTATTTGTCTTAGCTACATTTGTTCATTTTTCTTTTCACTGAAAGAGAGTTTTCTCTACTTCTGTTTGTATAACTTAAACCATACCACAGTATATGAATTTCTGCATTTATTCTCTTCAGAAACAGTAAGCTATATGAGATTATACTCATGAAGCAATTTCTTTGGAAATAGTTTAGTTCTATTTGGCCATTATCTCTGATTAACTCTGCAGTGTTTAGCATTGTTGTTTGTAAGTCATTCAAAATTGTGAGTCTTTATTATTGCTTGCCTTTGCCTATGTAGTCTCATGAAATCATGGTAAATACTCATATTACTCTGTGTTTCAGAAGGTGTAACTAAGTGTAAGGGATTGTTCACACATCTTGTAAGTGGCTAAAATGGATATGAATCCATAATTCTGGACTTCAGAAATCATGTTCTGGTGTTTTTCCATGACTGATTTTTTTTTAGTCCTTCCTCAGAAGAACATAATTTTATTTGTTTATTATCTGCCTGTTTCTCAGTTTATTCATTTTCAGATGGTAGTGGTATCTGGACAGCAGTGTTGGGAATAAAAGAGGCAAACCAAGTAAGACATTTATCTTAGGGATTATCTTTTCAATTCAAATAAATTTAATTTATTTTTGAGATAGAGTCTTGGAATGTAGCCTAGGCTTGCCTTGCACTTCTAGTGCTAGGATCACAGGTGTGTGACCATGCCTAGTAGGTCAGTTGGTTGATTGGTCGGTCTTTTGTTTCTGTTTGACTTTCCCAATCCCCCTTTTCAGCTCAGACAGCAGAAGAGATGATTTGTTGTGCATGTGTTGTCCTTTGCCACAAGTGAGAACAGAATTAGTCTAGGGTAGAGATTTTTTTCTTTTCTAAGTTTTTTTATTTACATTCCAAATCATATCCCCTTTCCCATTTCCTCCCTCCCCGAAAGTCCCATAAGCCCCCTTCCCTCCCTCTTTTCCCCATTCAACCCCTTCTTGCTTCTCTGTCCTGGCATTCCCCTACATCCATTCTTTCCAGGGCCAGGGGTCTCTCCTTCCATCTTCTTGGAAATCTATTGATATGCAAATTGTGTCTAGGGTATTCCGAGATTCTGGGTTAATATCCCCTTATCAGTGACTGCATACCATGTGTGTTCTTTTGTGATTGGGTTACCTCACTAAGGATGATATTTTCCAGTTCTGACCATTTGCCTAGGAATTTCGTGAATTCATTGTTTTTAATTGCAGAGTAGTATTCCATTGTATAAATATACCACATCTTCTGAATCCATTCCTCCGTTGAGGGACATCTGGGTTCTTTCCAGCTTCTGGCTATTATAAATAAGGCTGCTATGAACATAGTAGAGCATGTGTCCTTATTGCATGCAGGTAAAGCCTTTGGGTATATGCCCAGGAGTGGTATAGCTGGATCCTCCGGGAGTGTCATGCCCAGTTTTCTGAGGAACCGCCAGACTGCTTTCCAGAGTGGTTGTACCAGCTTGCAATCCCACCAGCAGTGGAGGAGTGTTCCTCTTTCTCCACATCCTCGCCAACAACTGCTGTCTCCTGTGTTTTTGATATTAGCCATTCTGATTGGTGTGAGATGGAATCTCAGGGTTGTTTTGATTTGCATTTCCCTAATGACTAAGGATGATGAACATCTCTTTAGGTGCTTCTCAGCCATTAGATATTCTTCAGGTGAGAACTCTTTGTTTAGCTCTGTACCCCATTTTTTAATAGGGTTACTTGCCTCTCTGGAGTCTAACTTCTTGAGTTCTTTGTATATATTGGATATTAGCCCTCTGTCGGATGTAAGGTTGGTAAAGATCATTTCCCAGTTAGTTGGTTGCCGCTTTGTCTTTTTGACAGTGTCTTTTGCCTTGCAAAAACTTTGTAATTTAATGAGGTCCCATTTGTCTATTCTTGATCTTCGAGCATAAGCTATTGGAGTTCTGTTCAGGAAATTCTCCCCTGTGCCCATATGTTCAAGGTTCTTCCCTAGTTTCCCTTCTATTAGTTTCAGTGTGTCTGGTTTTATGTGGAGATCCTTGATCCACTTAGAATTGAGCTTAGTGCAAGGAGATAAGAATGGGTCAATTTGCATTCTTCTGCATGTTGACCTCCAGCTGAGCCAGCACCATTTGTTGAAAAGGCTATCTTTTTTCCACTGGATGGATTTAGCTCCTTTGTCAAAGATCAAGTGACCATAGGAGTGTGGATTCATTTCTGGGTCTTCAATTCTGTTCCATTGATCTACGTGCTTGTCACTGTACCAATACCATGCAGTTTTTAACACTATTGCTCTGTAGTACAGCTTGAAGTCCGGGATATTGATTCCCCCAGAAGTTCTTTTACTCTTGAGAATAGTTTTAGCTATCCTGGGTTTTCTGTTATTCCAGATGAATTTTTGAATTGCTCTTTCTAACTCTCTGAAGAATTGAGTTGGGATTTTGATGGGGATTGCATTGAATCTGTATATTGCTTTTGGCAAGATGGTCATTTTTACTATATTAATCCTGCCTATCCATGAGCATGGCAGATTTTTCCATCTTCTGAGGTCTTCTTCGATTTCTTTCTTCAGAGACTTGAAGTTCTTGTCATACAGATCTTTCACTTGTTTGCTTAGAGTCACACCAAGATACTTTATATTGTTTGTGGCTATGGTGAAGGGTATCATTTCTCTTACTTCTTTCTCAGCCTGCTTATCCTTTGAGTATAGGAAGGCTACTGACTTGCTTGAGTTGATTTTATATCCAGCCACTTTGCTGAAGTCGTTTATCAGCTGTAGGAGTTCTCTGGTGGAGTTCTTTGGGTCGCTTAAGTATACTATCATATCGTCTGCAAATAGTGATAGTTTGACTTCTTCCTTTCCAATTTGTATTCCTTTGACCTCCTTTTGTTGTCCAATTGCTCTAGCTAGAACTTCAAGTACTATATTGAAAAGATATGGAGAGAGGTAGAGATTTAACAGGGACTATTTGAGTTGTAATTAAAGAAGTCTCTCCAAGATAATCATGAGGATAAGATACTAGTAAAGTTCCAGATTCACTGAGACAAATTTTTGACAGTAGAATGAACACTGTATTCTTTGTAGAAACTCTTGCCTTGTGGAGGTGATAGAAGAAGGGTGAGACAGAGTTCCAGGTAAACTAGCTGTGTAAGTATGGAGGTTTCAGGAGCAGAACGGAGAAACGATGGATGCTAGGACACTGGTTCAACTGGTTCAAATGTTGGTCTCTTAATTTTTTTAATATAATGCCTGTGTGTGTGTGTGTGTGTGTGTGTGTGTGTTTGACTGAGTTTATATATGTATACTACACATGTCCAGGTACTGCTGAGGTAAGAAGAGGGCTCCTCTGGTTCTGGAATTGCTGCTACATGGGTGTTAGGAACTAAAGTTTCATGCTCTTAACTCTGCAGGACCATTTCTCTACCCCATGGTCTCTAGGTCTTATTTTTTATTTTTTTTGACAGATCACTCAAAAATTGTGGATCTTTTCTGATGACTCTAGTATATATACTCATAAAACTACAAACTTATCATTATCTAATCTTAGCATTACTAATTTAGTTGAAGCTTACATATATATCTCTCCATGTTCATCAGCTTTTTGTTGCAGAAAGATAAGTTAAGATGGAGTCATAGGGTTTCTATCGCCATGATAAAAGACTGTGTCTAGGGCAACTTGGAGCTTGTGTGCATGTGGTGGGCTATTTCAGTTTATGTGTCCCAATCACAGTTCATCATGAAGGGAAGTCAGGATAGGAACTCAAGGTAGGAATCTGGAGGCAGGAACTGAAACAGAGACCATCTGTGTGGTCTTTACTGCTGCTTACTGGCTTGCTCTTATGGCTTACTTAGCCTGTTTTCTTCATACAACCTCAGGCCTGGGTGCAGGCACTGCACAAAGTGGGCTGGGCCCTCCCTAATTAGCTCTTAATCAAGAAAATGCCCCACAGGCTTGCCATAGGCCAGTCTTATAGAGGCATTTTCTCAGCTGAGAGTCCCTCTTCCCAAATGATCCTAGTTTGTGTCTAATTGACAAAGAACCTAGCCTACAAAATTAACTTCTTATAATACTCATCACTATTCAACTACAACTTTCCTTTTTTGTTTGTCCTCAAGATCTCATATTAATATCAGCATCACAGTATAAAACATTCCAACTTTTAAAAGTCCTACTCTCTATAAAATGTCCTTTCTGAAATGTCCAAAGTCTTTATAAAATTGCAATAAGCTGTCATAACTATAGGTTCTTATAAAATCAAAAATAAATTTGCTCCAAGTTGAAGAATCAGGGCACAGTTGCTATCAAATCAAATCAAAACCAAATTTAAACAATGTAAAAAGGTTAATGCTCGATGTCTGTGACCCACTCGTAATCCTCTGGGCTCAAAGGGCTCCACCTCTGCCCTTGGCAGAGCACCAGCTAGTCTCAAGAGACTCAGCCTGACTTCACTCCACAGTTGTTTCTTTAGAGTGCCTCTAATCTGGCCACATGGTGCCAAGCTTCAACTTCTCTCAATGAACTCTTGGATCCTGGAGGGGCTTCTACTGTAGCTGCAGCTGCATCTTCACTAATGACTTCTGGCCTCTCACAGTGCCAGGCCTCAGCTGTTTTCCAAGACCCCTTCATGCTTCCAAAACCACTACCATGAGAGAGACTTACACATGACCAGTTTCATCTGCCAGCATGAGATGCAGCCTTGACCTTCTCTGAACCACAGCCCCTCTCTGTGCTACCTAGAGGAAATATTACCAGAAGATTTCACCTCAGTGCTGTTGGTCTCTTAATCACATTTGATTTCTCAGTCCCAACTGACTAGAGCCGCATATTCTCAATTCTAAATATCACATGAACAATCCCAATAGTCTTTGAAGAAGTTTCAAACTTCCCTCTGCCCTTTAACAAGCTAGGCATCCATTGTCTACATAGCCCTTAACATTCTTTTTCAAACTTCTGCAGAACAAATCATTAAGATCTGAACTTTCAATGGCTTTTCCAGGCCTAAGTTCCATAGTACTTCCACATTCTTCCCCCCAAAACATGGTCATGTCTATTACGGCCAATACTGTATTCTCTGGTACCATTGTCTGTATAGTTAGAATTTTTATCATTATGAAAAAATACCATGATCAAAACAACTTGGGGAGGAAAGGGTCTATGCAGGTTACATGTCCAGATTACACAGTTCATCATGAAGGGAAATCAGAGCAGGAACCAGGAGACTGGGACTAAAACAGAAACCATAGAGGAACCTGGGTTATTAGGTTGCTCCTCATGGCTGGCTTATGTGAGAATTCATTCGTCTGAACGACCAGATCTTGGAGCTCAGAATTTAGCATTTTTATACATAGCACCAGACCAATCTCCAACATTTCCCCCTTTTGTCTAATAAAAAGACTCTTTCTCTATAACAATAAACTACATATAGTAAGAACAATTATGAAAACTATTATGTAATAATTCTATTCACAAATTTTCGTCCATGGGATAAAGTACTCTATTATCTCTCCTATCTTGGTGAATTCAGAGTTCTGTACCTAAATCATTTTCTGTTGTAACTTGTATTACTAACCTAAAAATATCTTTTTAGACTTAAAAACAACTTTTTATATCTTTAACAACTTAAGTTTAATTGTGAGACCATAACTATCTAGTCTTCAACCCCATCAGAGTCTTGATAAAGAGTAAATATTAACCTGAGTATGCAGGAAGTGTAAACAAGCAGCTTCCACAACTATAGAAGTGACAGAGGAGCTGGATGCCTGAACAGTTCTCCCAGATGTTTCTATAACATTGGAGCATCCATCTTTAGCCTTCTGGCTCAGTATGTTTGTCAGACTTTTTTGTGGTGCAGGATTTATGAAGGGCTAGTCTACCTTGTCTTTGCCAAGCTTGCCAAGTCTTTGGCAATTGACTTGTGACCAGGTTTGTCCATTTTGGATGGCATTCTGTCTTCAGTTGAAGCAAGGGCAGTTTTGCCCAGTGGCAGCTTGCTACATTTGAAAGCAAACTCCGTAGGAGGTTCTCTGGTGCTCATCATCTTTTTTGAAGTAGAGAGGGTGCTGCCAGGAGCAGACCTGTCTCATTGTCACAAAAGGCATTTTATTAAAAAAAACATTTGTCTGTGCATGCATAGTACATGCCTGACAGAGCACTCCTTGTAAGAGTTGGTTCCCTCCTTTTACCATGTAGGTCCTTGGGATCAAGCTCATGTCAGGCTTGGCTACAAGTACCTATACTCGCTGAGCCTTCTAACCATCATGCACTAGTAGAAGAAACCTTTTATGTTCACAACCCTGAGCACTGAGTGATTACAAATAGGAAAAAAACTATTGTAATAATAAACCAGAAAATACAAATCAAAACAGGTTTCCACACTGCAGATAAAAACAAGAACATATTGAATAAATATCTTCAGGCAAGGATTAGGTGTTGTAAAAAAAAACAAGAACAAGCTAAGAAAGAAATAGATTCGCAAAAAAGAAAATGCAATGAGCATAAACTGGATTCTGGGAAAAAGAACAAGGAAAAGACAAATGACATCTATGTTTATATATTTTCCAAGGCAGAACAGATAATAGATTCCAATACAGTTTTAATACAGACATTAAAAAAACAAGGAGACATTGCTTTTTAAAAATAGGAGATATAGGGGCTAGAGAGATGACTTAGCGGTTAAGAGCACTGACTGTTCTTCTTTTTTTTATATATTTTATTTTTTTTTAATTTACATTCCAAATCATATCCCCTTTCCTGTTTCCTCCCTCCCCGAAAGTCCCATAAGCCCCCTTCCCTCCCTCTATCCCCCATTCAACCCCATCTCGCTTCTCTGTCCTGGTATTCCCCTACATCCAGTCTTTCCAGGACCAGGGGTCTCTCCTTCCATCTTCTTGGACATCTATTGATATGTGAATTGTGTCTTGGGTATTCCGAGATTCTGGGTTAATATCCCCTTATCAGTGACTGCATACCATGTGTGTTCTTTTGTGATTGGGTTACCTCACTAAGGATGATATTTTCAAGTTCTGACCATTTGCCTAGGAATTTCGTGAATTCATTGTTTTTAATTGCAGAGTAGTATTCCATTGTGTAGATATACCACGTCTTCTGAATCCATTCCTCCGTGAGGGACATCTGGGTTCTTTCCAGCTTCTGGCTATTATAAATAAGGCTGCTATGAACATAGTGGAGCATGTGTCCTTATTGCATGCAGGTAAAGCCTCTGGGTATATGCCCAGGAGTGGTATAGCCGGATCCTCTAGAGGTCCTGAGTTCAATTCTCAGTAACCACATGGTGGCTCACAACCATCTGTAATGGGATCCGATGTTCTCTTCTGGTGTGTCTGAAGATAGGTAAAGTGTATTCATATACATAAAATAAATAATTCTTTAAAAAAGAATAGGAGATACAGTAAGAAAAAAAGCCTTTTTTTCAGAGTTAAAATGTTTGAAATGGATAAAAGTAAAGACAATTTAACATAAACACAGCAGGAAGAAAAAGTAAACTATCCAAGAAAATAATCCCAGGAATCAAAAAGAAGACAATTGTAAGAAGGAATATAGATCATGAGTTCTCAAATGCCTAATGTCTTTTCTTCTTTAACCACCACCTGTGTCCTCTGTTTGATGGTGATTCTTGGAAAGACAGCTTATTTAATGAGAAGTGGCTTGGTGGCTCCATGACAGGCCAAGCTTTTATAATACCTAGAAGTATGAGTATTATTGATATAATTCACATTATGTTGCTTCAACATAATACTTGGGTTTCACCATTCAGTTAGATCATGATTCTTGTGCTCATGTTCTTATTTGAGCAGGATAAGTAGGCCATATGCTTATTTGTTCATTGGAGATGCCTTATGCCACTGTACAAGTTTAATATCCAATAATTTCATATCCGCATAGTTTCCTATATGAGGAGATTGTAAGCCAATTCTCCACAGAATGGTATTGGTTGCTAAGCTTGGAATGAGTGGAAGAGTTGGAAAACCTCTGTTTTGTACTCATTAGGCTAAAGACTGACTTGGGTAAGAATCATCAATGAATAGCAAATCCAGGTCTTAAGATTTGTCAGTTGTGGCGTTTTGCATATACTTGGCCCATGGGAAGCAGCACTATTAGGTGTGGCCTTGTTGAAAGTGCATCACTGTGGAGATGGACTTTGAAGCTCCACCCAGTGCAGAAGAGGCCCTCCTCCTAGTTGCCTAAAAGACACTCTTCTCCTAGTTGCCTTTGGAACAAGATGTAGAACTCTCAATTCCTCCAGTTCCATGCCTGTCTGGACACTGCCATGCTCCTGCCATGATGATAATGGACTGAAACCCTGAGTCAGCCCCAATTAAATGTTGTCGTTTATAGGGGTTTCCTTGGTCATGGTGTCTCTTCACAGCAATGGAAACCCTAAGACAGTGATGAACAGGGTATTTTAATGGTCTTATAGTATCTCCACACAGGTTGCTTATTATATGGGGAGAATTAATACCAACATAGTGGAGTACCTGGGCAGCATTTGGCCTGGGTGACCACAACTAACATCAGACGGCCTGATGTTAGATGCTGCTGGCTGTGATAATGCCAAGAAGCATTTACTTAAGTACTGGACACTTATAACCCAAATCCTGAGAAATGTCAGACAAAATTTTAGACAGATCATATAACCCAGGCCACTATTCTTTTTTTTTAATTAGGTATATTCTTTATTTACATTTCAAATGTCCCCTTTCCTGGTTCCCCCCTCCCCCGAAAATATAAGCCATCTCCCCTTCCCCAATCAACCCTCCCCCGCTGGTATTCCTCTACACTACAGCATCAAGTCTTCCCAGGACCAAGGGCCTCTCCTCCCTTTTGATGTGCAACAAGGCCATCCTCTGCTGCCTATGTGTCTGGAGCCATGGGTAACTCCATGTGTACTCTTTGGTTGATGGTTTAGTTCCTGGGAGCTCTGGGGGTACTGGGTGGCTCATCTTGTTGTTCCTTCTATGGTGCTGCAAACCCCTTCAGCTCCTTGGGTCCTTTCTCTACTTCCCCCATTGGGGACCCTGTGCTCAGTTCAATGGCTGGCTGAGAGTGTCCCCCTCTGTATTTGTCATGCACTAGGAGAGCCTCCCCAGTGATAGCTATATCCAGCTCCGGTCAGCCAGCACTTGTAGGCATCCACAATAGTGTCTGGGTTTTGTAAATGTATATAGGATACATCCTTGGGTGGGGTAGTCTCTGGATGCTCTTTCCCTCAGACTCTGCTCAACCTTTTGTCTTTGTATCTCCTTCTGTGGGTATTATTTTCCCCTTTTTACAAAGGACCCAAGGATCCATACTTTGTTCTTCCTCCTCCTTGGGCATCATTTGATATCTGAATTGTGTCTTGGGTATTCCAAGCTTCTAGTCTAATATCCACTTATCAGTAAGTGCATACCATGAGTGTTCTTTTGTGATTGGGTTACCTCACTCAGGATGATATTCTCCAGTTCCATCCATTTGTCTAAGAATTTCATGAATTCATTGTTTTTAATGACTGAATAGTACTCCATTGTGTAGATATACCACATTTTCTGTATCCATTCCTCCGTTGAAGGACATCTGTGTTCTTTCCAGCTTCTGGCTATTATAAATAGGGCTGCTATGAACATAGTGGAGCATGTGTCCTTATTACATGCTGGAGAATCCTCTGGGTATATGCCCAGGAGTGGTATAGCAGGGTCCTCTGGTAGTATTATGCCCAGTTTTCTGAGGAACCACCAAACTGATTTCTAGAGTGGTTGTACCAGCTTGCAATCCCACCAGCAGTGGAGGAGTGTTCCTTTTTCTCCACAACCTCTCCAGCACCTGCTGTCTCCTGAGTTTTTGATCTTAGCCATTCTGACTGGTGTGAGGTGAAATCTCAGGGTTGTTTTGCTTTGCATTTCCCTGAGGAAATGTCTAAGGATGCATGTCTAAGGATGTTGAACATTTCCTAAGGTGCTTCTCAGCCATTCGGTATTCCTCTGGTGAAAATTCTTTGTTTAGCTCTGTACCCCATTTTTTAATAGGGTTATTTGGTTCTCTGGAGTCTTACTTCTTGAGTTCTTTGTATATGTTGGATATTAGCCCTCTGTCCGGATGTAGGGTTGGTAAAGATCTTTTCCCAATTTTTTGGTTGCCGTTTTGTCCTATTGACAGTATCCTTTGCCTTACAGAAACTTTGTAACTTTATGAGGTCCTATTTGTCAATTCTTTATCTTAGGGCATAGGCTATTGGTGTTCTGTTCAGAAAATTTTCCCCTGTGCCCATGTGTTCAAGGCTCTTCCTCAGTTTCTTTTCTATTAGTTTCAGTGTGTCTGGTTTTATATGTAGGTCCTTGATCCACTTGAACTTGAGCTTAGTACAAGGGGATAAGAATGGATCGATTTGCATTTTTCTGCATGCTGACCTCCAGTTGAACCAGCACCATTTGTTGGAAAGGCTATCTTTTTTTCACTGGATGGATTTAGCTCCTTTGTCAAAGATCAAGTGACCATAGGTGTGTGGGTTCATTTCTGGGTCTTCAATTCTATTCCATTGATCTACCTGCCTGTCACTGTACCAATACCCTGCAGTTTTTAATACTATTGCTCTGTAGTATATAGCTTGAGGTCTGGGATACTGATTCCCCCAGAAGTTCTTTTACTCTTGAGAATAGTTTTCGCTATCCTGGGTTTTTTGTTATTCCAGATGAATTTGTGAATTGCTCTTTCTAACTATATGAAGAATTGAGTTGAGATTATGATGGGAATTGCATTGAATTTGTATATTGCTTTTGGCAAGATGACCATTTTTACTATATTAATCCTGCCAATCCATGAGCATGGGAGAACTTTCCATTTTCTGAGACCTTCTTCAATTTCTTTCTTCAGAGACTTGAAGTTCTTGTCATACAGATCTTTCACTTGTTTGCTTAGAGTCACCCCAAGATATTTTATATTGTTTGTGACTATTTTGAAGGAAGTCATTTCCCCAATTTCTTTCTCAGCTTGTTTATCCTTTGAGTATAGGAAGGCTACTGATTTGCTTGAGTTAATTTTATATCCGGCCACTTTGTTGAAGTTGTTTATCAGCTGTAGGAGTTCTCTAGTGGAGTTTTTTGGGTCACTTAAGTATACTATCATATTATTTGCAAATAGTGATAACTTGACTTCCTCCTTTACAATCTATATCCCTTTGACTTCCTTTTGTTGTCTAATTGCTCTAGCTGGAACTTCAAGTACTATATTGAATAGGTATGGAGAGAGAGGGCAGCCTTGTCTCATCCCTTATTTTAGTGGGATTGCTTCAAGTTTCTCTCCATTTAGTTTGATGTTGGCTATTGGTTTGCTGTATATTGCTTTTACTATGTTTAGATATGGGCTTTGGATTCCCCATCTCTCCAAGACTTTTAGTATGAAAGAATGCTGCATTTTGTCAAATGCTTTTTCAGCACCTAATGAAATGACCATGTGGTTTTTTTCTTTGAGTTTATGTAGTGGATTACATTGATGGATTTCCGTATAATGAACCATTCCAGCATCCCTGGTATGAAGCCTACTTGATCGTGGTTTATGATGGTTTTGATGTGTTCTTGGATTTGGTTGGCAAGAATTTTATTGAGTATTTTTGCATCAACATTCATAAGGGAAATTGGTCTGAAGTTCTCTTTCTTTGTTGGATCTTTGTGTGGTTTTGGTATTAGCGTAATTGTGGCTTCATAGAACGAGTTGGGTAGTTTTCCTTTTGTTTCTATTTTGTGGAATAGTTTGAAGAGTATTGGTGTTAGGTCTTCTTTGAAGGTCTGATAAAATTCTGCACTAAAACCATCTGGTCCTGTGCTTTTTTTGGTTGGAAGACTTCCAATGACAACTTCTATTTCTTTAGGGGTTATGGGACTGTTTAGATGGTCTATTTGATCCTGATTTAATTTAGGTATTTGGTATCTGTCTAGGAAATTGTCCATTTCCTCCAGATTTTCCAGTTGTGTTGAGTATAGGCTTTTGTAGTAGGCTCTAATGATTTTTTGAATTTCCTCAGTTTCTGTTGTTATATCTCCCTTTTCATTTCTAATTTTGTAAATTTGGATACTGTCTTGGTGCCCTCTGGTTAGTCTGGCCAAGGGTTTATCTATCTTGTTGATTTTCTTAAAGAACCAGCTCCTGGTTTTCTTGATTTTTTTGTATGGTTTTATTTGTTTCTACTTGATTGATTTCAGCCTTGAGTTTGATGATTTCCTGTCAGGCCACTATTCTTCAAGAAGTTAGTCATAAGAAACAAAATTTGAAAACCTCTGCCAGATGAAATAAGACCAAAGAATCCTGACAAAATAAAGGAATTGTGCAGCTTCTTACTAGAAAATGCTGTAGAGGGTGTTTAGATGGTCCAGAACACTCAGCGGTAAACACAGTTTACCTTGGTTTGTATTTATGATGATGTGAAGGCAGTAATGTTCATACTTTGAATTTTTTATTTCAATCCCTTTCCTGGATAGTGATACATGATTCAATCCTGTCTTCTGATGCTAGGTAACTGCTAAGACTTTTACCTCCTTGTTGGATCTCAGCCAGCCCAACACCCATGAGGAGAATTCTTTGATTTTCTGCTATGTGCTGTATTGTTAAGGTAACGAATAAAGTGGGGTGTGTATATTCAGGGTATTTTTATTTTATTTTATTTTTTTACTTTGGGTAATTTAGACTTCAGACAGGTTTACCAAGAACGTAAGCCTATTTCAAGTCAAGAAGCATCAATGTAGTGTAGGTAGATACTGCCCCCATAGTACTTTCCTTTTATTCTGAACTGTAACAAGGATAGTGGATAGTGTCCACCTAAAAGCTATGGTCAACCCACTTTCCTCATGCTACTCTTCTCACTTTTGTGTGCTCATTTTATCTTTGCTATTATGTCCTAGTTAGATGGGGCTTGCCAGCCCCCCTTTACTTAGTGTTGAGGAGTATGCAGGTACAGTGACTTCACTATCTCCCAGGGTTTCCCTTAGTTTCTGTGAACCCTCAGAGCTATTCTGTACCATTCCTTTTTTGTACTGCATGGATTCAGATCCCAAATGGTCTTGTTTAACCCTTGTAGTAGGAGAACCAATCATACTCCAGATAAATTCTAACCTTGAACAAAGTTGTGTGGTGTGAAGAAAGGCGGAGGTAACAACAGCTGCTCTGGCAAGGCCAGAAAGAAGCACAAAGAAGCAGCTTTTGCTTCTGTCTGCATCATCTGGCCTGAGGGAAGGGGATGTTATCCTCTGGTGCTTCCGGCCTGGGCCCCAGCTAATGTCCACACTCATGGTGCTCCCTGCCATTGGGAAGGAGCATGGCATTAAGGCAGTCCTTCCAGTGCAGTTCCCACTATACTAGGAATTCTGCTGTGATGTTTTGCTTTCCTGGCTTTGCCTTGTGCTTCATGTCATCATACTCTGCATGTAATTATACAGGCTACCAATTGAGCAGGCATCCTGAATGTTTACTTGTATCCAGTGTTGTACTAAGCACTGACAGAAGTCAAACAGATCCCCCCCCAACCCCCTCCCTCAAGCCCAGGCACCACTGAGTCCAGAGGAGACACTTAGGACTATTTACTGCCCTATTTACACTCAACACAGTGATCAGATCTAAACATTAGGAAGTCTCAAGTAAATAATCTACTGATGAGTACAAGAAAGCACCTGACAGTTTGGTGATGTCAGACTGCTGAGGGTAGGGGGAAAAAAAAACCCTTAAAGTCAGGAGAGACAGAAAATCACCAAGACAACAGAAGATTGCAAGACTGAGAGTGTGTACTTAGTATAGACCTAGGTCACCAGGGGTCAAGCAAGGAGTAAGCAAGCACAGGACACCGCCAGAAAGGAACCAGCTTGGTAGAGAATATGTGTGAGTCTGGAAAGTGAATCTCCTTTAAGTAGACTAATAAGACGGTTCTACCTTAGAAAGACTAGACGCTGTAGTGTAGAAGATCAACTGGAACTGAAGTGGACCCAGCACATCGTGGACTGATTAATACAACAGTGAATGCACAAATGGCAAGGCTGCAACAGGCCCCAGGAAGAAGGGAAAGGGAGAAAAGTAAATTCCTTAAATGTGTTATTTAACCAGTTCTGCACCGAAGAAGATAATAGGAATTACTAATTACTAGCTTTTGACTAACTGCACTACATTCCTTTTATTAAGGCAGTCAGTGATAATCCTTAAGTGATCCTGAGACCCTAAAAAGTACTAGGGATTAAAAAAAACATTTGTCTGTTAAAGTATTATTTTCATATGTTGCAAGTTTTTGTTTTTTTTTTTTTGGCTTTGCTTTAGTGGTGTGATTTAATAGCACATCACTGTTATATGTAGCTTTATGCAGATGTTTAGATCCCATGAACATAAACTTTATGAGCTTAGAAAGACATGAAATGTATACAGCATTTCAAAATGAAGATGGCCTGTTAGTAGGAAATCATTTACTATAATCAAATTACTTGATATCTTGTAGATATTATGAGACACAGCTTTATTTAAGAGAACTTTACATTTAGTTACTGCATTTCCTGGCTGTGTAACGTGACTGAACTTTAAATACTTACAAAATTATTTTAAAAAAGAAAATTTAGCAACAATACTCTAAATCAAAAGGAATGTATAGAGATGTTCAAGAGCTTTATTTTTAAAAATGCATTTTTCCTATTGTTAGCTCATAAATTATTAACCATTTGATATATAGATTACAAATAACCCATGCCTCAGATCTTACTCTAGAATAGATACAGATCTGCCCTGTTTACACTCAACATAGCATTTCTTATTAAATTCAGATTTTCATTTACAACAGAAATCATACTTTAGTATTTGGCAAGTAAAGATTAGCTTTTAGCTAGCCACCAAAAAACCCAACAACCCAATCAAAAAATGGGGTATAGAACTAAACCGAGAATTCACAACAGAGGAATCGCGAATGGCTGAGAAACATCTAAAGAAATGTTCAAACTCCTTACTAATCAGAGAAATGAAAATAAAAATGACCCTTGGATTCCACCTTACACCAATCAGAATGGCTAAGATCCAAACCTCAGGTGAGAGCACATGTTGGCGAAGATGTGGAGAAAGAACAACACTCCTCTGTTGCTGGTGGGGTTGCAAATGGTACAACCACTCTGGAAATCAATCTTGAGGTTCCTCAGAAAATTGGAAATAGATTTTCCTGAAGACCCAACAATACCACTCTTGGGAATATACCCAAAAGATGCCCCACCATGCCACAGGGGCACATTTTCTACTATGTTCATAGCAGCCTTGTATGTGATAGCCAGAACCTGGAAATAACCCAGATGTCCCATGACAGAAGAATGGGTACAGAAAATGTGATTCATTTACACAATGGAATACTACTCAGCTATTAAGAACGAGGACATCATGAGTTTTGCAGGCAAATGGATGGAACTAGAAAATATCCTGAGTGAGGTAACTCAGACCCAAAAGGACATGCCTGGTATGTCTCACTAATGGACTCACTAATAAGTTGGATATTAGCTAAAAAAACAAAACAAAACAAAAAAACCAAAAAGTACCGAATACCAAAGATACAGTCCACAGAACTCAAAAAGGTCAACAAGCTGAAGGGCCCAAGTAGGATGCCTCAGTCCCATTGGGAGGGAGAAGAAAGCAATCAGAAGTGGGGAGGGAGGGAGGGACCTGGGAGGGAAAGGCGATTAGGGGAGTGGGAGCAGAGAGGGGAACATGATTGGGTATTGGGTGAGGGAAAAGGACTGAGGGCCAGCAGAAAAAATGGAAACAGGTAACCTTGGGAGGTAGGTTGGGGAGACCCTCCAGAATGTGCCATAGACCTGGGAGGTGAGAGACTCTCAGGACTCAAAGGGAGGGACCTTAGATGAAATGCCCTGCATTGGGGGCAGGGAACTTGTGGAGCCCACCTCCAGCAGAAAGATAGGGCATCAAGTGAGGGATGGGGTTGCTCATAATTGTTCCTGTCTGAAAGAACTGCAGGGACGAAAATGGAGAGGAGCCTGAGGAAAAGAAGGTCCAGCGACAGGCCCAAAGTGGGATCCGGCTCAAGGGGAGATCCCAAGGCCTGACACTATTTCTGAGGATATGGAGCACTCACAAAAAGGGACCTAGCATGATTGCTCTCCAAAAGACCTAACAAGCAACTGAAAGAGTCAGAGGCAGATATTTGTACCCAATCAATGGACAGAAGCTGCTGACCCCTGTGATTGAATTAGGGGAAAGCTGGAAGAAACTGAGGAGGAGGGAGACCCAATAGGAGGACAAGCAGTCTCAATTGACCTGGACCCCTGAGATCTCTCAGACCACCAACCATGCAGCATACACCAGCAGATATGAGGCTCCCAACACATATACAGCAGAGGACTGATGGGTCTGGGTTTAGTCAGAGAAGATGCACCTAACCCTCAAGAGACTGGAGGCCTCAGGTAGTTTAGAGGTCTGGTGGGGTGGGTGTGGGGGTGGGAACATTCTTGTGGAGACAGTGGGGAGGGGAGGAGGTATGAAACATTACAGTATGAGGGTGGACAGGAGAGGAATAAAATCTGGAGTCTTTTTTTTAAAAGATAAATTCATTAAAACAAAACATGTATATCAGCATCTGACGTACTACCAAAATTATTTTATTTATTTTATAAATATTTTGAGTTCTTTCATGCAAGATGTCAGTTTTTAATAGTCCCAAGTAATGTTCCCAAGGATCGGATTTTAGCTTGATACATGAAAGTGCAGTGGCTTTTTGTTCCTTTTGAGTTTTAACCTCCTGTTTCCATTCTAGTTCTCTTGTCACCTCTGCACTCAATTCTACTGTGAGAAAATACTTTATCAACACCCTTCCCTCTGCTATTCTCCAGACTACATGCTGCTAATAGAGCCAATTTGAATTCTATTGGTACTAAATGTAGCAACCTGGAATCACATGTTAGTTTGGAATAATTTGTGCTTACAGCTCTAAAACTTTCAAAAGGCTACTGACAGCTCATTTATTAACAATAATCCTACTTTAAAATGTTAATTTTAACTCACAGCAGATTATATAATCTAATGCTGTGAAAACTAGGGGCCAAAGAAACTAGATTTCTAATATGTACCCTCCTTCTCATCTCAGTTTTACTGTCAACTGAACCCATGCTCTAGCTCCAGTTATAGGCACAGGTATCCCTACTTTTCCTATTTCAGGGTTTGTGTGAATTCTAAAACCATTTAAGCAATGCTTCTAATTTTCTTAACAAGATGTTATGTTAGCACAGTGCTGCTCTGCAGTAAGTTATAGGTCTTTGTGTTTCTAAATACAGGTATAGTATACAGTAGTCAATTTAAAAAATTACATTAAAAGAACTAACTTCCAAAGATGCAAAAGTAACCAGATAACTTGCACATTTATAAACTTATGATTAATTCATAATAAAAAGGAATCAAGTATTTATTTGCCCTTATTTGTTTGCTTGTTTATGTTTTGAAACAGTGTCTCAAGTAGTGCAGACTGTTGTTAAATCTGATGTAGGTCTTGAACTCCAAGTTCTCTTGCTTCCACCTTCCAAGTCCCAATTACCAGATGTACCACCATGTGCAGTTGTTCTCCCCACTTTTTAGCATTCTACGTTGTTTGTCTTTTTTCTTATTTATACATAAGAGCTCATACATATGCACACATTTACATTCAGTACTATATTAGTTTTTGGATCTAGAGTACCCAGACAGTGGTCAAGCACTATTCTGGATATTTCTTTAAGACTTGTTGTTAGAGTATACTTAAATTGGTAGGTTTCAAGTTAAGCATACTTACCTTCCCAAAGGTAGGCATTCATAGCAGCATTCTATCATGAAATGAAAGTTTTATATTGAGCCAAGCAAGTTCTAAAGGTAATGTTACATGAAGTGGCCTAAATTCCTGTTTCTCATTGCAGTTAAACTGGTGTCTTCTCCCTGCCTGTGCCTGTGATCTCATGGACAGTCCTTAATGGCTTATTGACAGAGGAAAAATAGAAAATTTAGGCATAGCTTATAGTGTTTCTGAATGATACTCAGGTACCACATCAAAGAGGGCATTTGTAGCTTTACCACTTGTTTCTGAGACATCCCTGAGGAGCAGTAGTGAAGGGATTTTAGGACTGGGGAACTCTTGAGTAGTGTATATGGATGTTTACTTTGCTTGGAAGGAACAACGATCATATGGGTGATTCTACACTGCCATGTGGACAGTATAGCCTTTAGTCTGTCTAGCTAGTCAGGTTAGATGGAACACCATTAGAAAGTGGAGACTAGTAAGCCTGACGACATTTGTGGTTAGGACTCTTTAAGTGAGAAAAGTCATGATGATATCTGTGTCATATATCAGTGCCTACCAAAATTTTGAACTCAACAAAAAAGGATATTAATAATCAATGCAGTATGGTTCAAGGGACTAGTGAACAAAATGCTATGGTAAGAAGGGTGGGGATCATACATGGGCTCAGCAGCATGGATTTTTACTCATGGAAGTCAATCTGGCTACAGGTGATAGCAAGTATGCAGCCTGCTTATAGCAGAGACCAGCACTGGACCCTAATATAGCAGCATTGCTCAGAGTGATCTAGTGGCATTTTGACAGCACTGAACTGTGTATATGGTGGAAGGACAGTATTTGTTCTTACTGGATCCTAGTTTCATCTCCATTATGTTGACAGATAGCCACTTAAGGGAGAAAGGGGTTTGTTTCAGCTTACAGTTCAGAGTTATCGTCTTATCATCAGAGCTACAGTGAGGGAAGTCAAGTCAGGAACTTCAAACAACTGTCACATCTAGTCCAGAGCTGAGAGGGGAAGTGCATACACAGGCTCACTGGCTTTCTTTTGCTCAGCTGGATTTCTTCATTTGTAAACAGTTTAGGACCCCTGCCTAGGGAATGCTCAAACATCCTTCTGTGCTTGCTGACAGAAACCTGATATATCTGTCTACTGAGAGGTTCTGCCAGTGCATGACAAATTCAGAGGGGGATGTTCTCAGCCAACCATTGGACTGAGCACAGGGTCCTCAATGGAAGAGCTAGAGAAAGGACCCAAGGAGCTGAAGGGGTTTGTAGCCCCATAGGAGGAACTACAGTATGAACCACCCAGTACCCCAGAGCTCCCAGGGACTAAACCATCAACCAAAGAGTACACATGGAGGGACCCATGGCTCCAGCTGCATATGTAGCAGAGGATGGCCTTGTTGGACATCAAAAGGGAGGAGAGGCCCTTGGTCCTGAGAAGGCTCAATGCCCCAGTATAGGAGAATGCCAGGACAGGGAAGCGGGAGTGGGAGGATTGGTGAGTAGGGGGAAGGGGGGATGGGTTAGGGGGGTTCATGGGGGAAACATTTGAAATGTAAATAAAGAATATATCTAATAAAAAAAGAAGAATCATAAAAAAGAAAAGAACCACCCTGAGTTAGGGTGTTTCAGTCTTCACTCATCTGTATCATCCTGGTGTTCTGACTTCAGCACTATTTCTCTTTATTGATGTTCTCTCTATTTGCTTAGATTCAGGTGGTGGATAGTTTTGTAACTTTTTTTGTGTCCATCTCTTTCTTTTTGCCTTATAACTCCAGGTAATAACCATGGGTTTTGTTTGTTTGTTAGGGGTGTGTGTGTGTGTGTGTGTGTTTGTGGTCTCTTAAAGGTTTTTCTTAATTTGAGTTTTAGCTCTAGTACCCTCCTTACAACTTTGTTCAGATGTCTGCACAGAACTTTAGTTTCTTATTTAGAACGAGCACACCACCCCTTTGGGATGTTCTGCCATTACTATACGTTCAGTACTGGAACTCCAGAACTTCCCTTTTACCTTTAACACAGCTATTCACCAAACTTACATTTCTTGCACTCTGCTGTGGAACCATGTTAGTCTGTTTGGGCTATAACAGAATAGCTGGATTAGGCATTTGTAAGCGATATAAATTTGTTCAGGATCAACACTCTGTCAGAATAGGTGTCCAGAGAGCTCTGCGTCATAGGGAGTTCCTCTTGCTATGTCCTCACATAGGCTCTTTGAAGCTCCTGTGTAAGGAGAATTACTTCACTCATGAGGGTGGAGCCCTAATCACTTGAGAGCACCAGCACCTAGTACCATCACATTTGGGATTAGATGTCCACATTCACTTTTTTTTGAAGGTACACAAATATTCAGCCCATAGCTGAAGCCACTAGAGAAAAATGGCTGAGCAAGTATTTCTGCAGAATGATATTAAGTCCTTTGGTTGTATGCCAAGGAGTGGTCTAGCTGGATTGTATTAGATGCTCTTTTAGCTTGTTTTTTTTTTTTTTTTTGCTTTTTGTTTTGCTCTGTTTTGTTTTTAGACTCTGCATACTGATTTCCCTGTGGCAGTACCCATCACAGAATTTGAATGAATCTTTGAAAGTCATGATCAGATGTTTGCTTTTTGCAGTCTCAGCATACAAGGCAGCTATTCAGTGGTTTTGTGTTTGAACTGAACATTACAATGATTCTTGATTCATTCTTTCCTCCTCATTCTAGTTTGTATTCAGACCAGACTCCTACTGAAATATATACAGCTTATTTCAATAACCTTGCCATCTTTCAGTATTGAGGTTTTCTTTGCTTGTAGCTCCATAGTATACTATTGCCAGAGTAACTTTTTCTGAAGCATTATTTTTTAGCATGTTAAAAGCTGTTAATTACTTACAGATTTAATTAAGACAATTAGTTAGACATTCTAGGTATTAAATCAGCTAGTGCCTTTTTTATATTATAAAAGTTTTCCACATAATATAGTTAATGAAAACGGCCCTCTTCCTCATCTATTAGGGAAATAATTACTCCTACCTAGGTGCTTTATTCTGGCATCTTTCTCACCTATAATTTCTCAGCCATTCCCCAACCTCTTTTGTGATACAAAAAGCTGAATCTAGGACCTTGACAGATAGTCTACCACTGAACTGTACCCCTTCAGACCAACCCTACACACTAGGAGTTTGTAAACTTTTCTACAGTGAGTAGATGAGGGCTAATATTGACAATGACCTTTCTGACTAGGTCCATGTGATAATAATGCTTGACATGTTATAGAGTCCATTAGCCTGTTAATTTGTATTTCTCAGAGTCATGCAAATTTAATATAGGATTAATTTGTTAACTAAATTGGGGTTCTAATCATATAGCATGAAACACTTGAAATGGCTTCAAAAACATTGTTATTCTTATTTCTACTAAATTTGAATTTTCAGAAGCACATTTAGAAAATTAAGCCTATTCATAGCCTTAACATAAGTGAATATAGTCAGATGGATGTAATCAAATGATTTTAGCACATTTGATTACATGTGTTTAGCAGAAACTATGGCAACAGAATGAAAAATGTGTTTTAGAGATTGTTTTTCCACAAGAATAGAGAATTCTGAGTTAAACATTTACAACTTAAGAAAAAGATTATGGTTGATAGGTATTATAAATTATATTTGATAATTGAATTGTCTAGAATGTTGGATTAAGAAACTATTCATCAGTCACAGATTTGCGACTCAAATGTGCCATGAAGATTATAGTAAAAATTAATGATATTTTTGAGGTATAGGGTAATGACATATTTTAAAGATCTGCTTAATTATTTTTACATTTGCATTTATTTTATTTCTCTATATCGGTGTTGTGCATACGTGCATGTGTGTATGTATTCGTGGGTGCCAATGCCTGAGGAAAATAGAGAAGGATGTCAGATCGCTTGGAGCTGGAGTTAACAGATGGTTGTGTGCTCCTAACAAGGGTGCTGAGAACCAAATTTGAGTCATCTTAAGAGCAGCACATGTTCTTAACTGCTGGTCCATCTCTCAAGCTGCAAGGTATACTTTAAACCTATTTAAATTTTTCTTTTTTTGTTAAGCAGTGATCCTGGATAATAAAAATTATTTAAATATGGGGTGAAAGTTTTTTTTAAAATATTAATGCTTTCTAAATGACATCAGTTTTGATCTTATAGCTACTAAGATGGCTATTATAAAAAATAAAATAAAATAGCAAGTGCTGGTCAGTTAGGAAGACATTGACCTTGTACAGTACTGCCGGAAATTTAAAAGCTGTGTAACAGCCTTGATGAAAAATAATGTGAAAATACCTAAAAAAAAAAAATTAAAAACAGAATTGCCAGCAGCACTTCCACTTTCCCTAAGATTTCTGTCTATATAATATTTGAAAGCTGTCTCCATGCTCATAACTAATAATTGCAAAGTAACCCACATGACTATTGACAGATAAATTTACAAACAAATGTAGTATATGCTACTTTTAAAAGGAAGAAAAATTGGACACATGCTTTAACATGGATGAAATTTAGAAACTTTATGCTTAATAAAATAGGCCAGCCACAATAAGGTATGATCCCACTTAAATAAAGACACATGGAGTAGCCAAAGTCATAGACACAGAAAGTACAGTATTGGTCATCAGGGGAAGTAGCTACTTATCGATCATAGGGCTTTCAGGGTCACAAGGTGGAAGTTCGGCAGGGATGGTGACTGCACAACAAAAACGTGGTTAGTAACAGTGCCTGGTACACTTAAAATGGCTAAGAGAGTCAACTTCCTGTTACTCGGATTTTACTACCAGAAAGATTATGAAGATAGGCCAGTCATATTTTCCCAAACTGCATGTGGCTATATTAGCATATATTTATCAAATACTGAGAGGGCCAAAAGAATCAAATGATGGTGTAAGGAACTGATTTTCTCTTCCCCTTTCTCTCCCTTGAAGACAGGATTTTACTTTGTAGACCAGGAAAGTTTCAAATTGAAGTTCTGCCTCACCTCCCTAGTGCTGGGGCTAGAGACATATACCACATCCTGCCTAGGAACTAATTCTTTTAAACCTATTATGTAAGGAAAGGTTTTTTTTTTCTTTATGACTTGTTAATAAATCAAACTGTTTTAAAAGTGAATCATTTTAGTGATTATTTGAGTTTTGACATTTAAAAAACATCATTTGATGTGCCTGTGAAGAGAGTAGTTAAATTCAATTTCAACGAGGATTACTGAACCAAAGAACATGTATTTTAAGAAAATAATGCTAATCAAGAAATAAAGGATTTTCAGCATGTTTTAATGAAAAAAATATTTAGTTAGACTTGTTTTGGGAAAGCATTGAAGTTGTTTACTCCTCTCTTTTTCTAAATAATATTTAGATTAAGTTCAATAACGTATACTTAAAAAAAAACCCTATAAATGCAGGGAGCTACGTGGGAGTGGAGGCAGAAAGATTGTAAGAGGGGCTGCAAGACATAAGGACACAGTGTCTTCCAGTTGCAGTAAGACTGACACACCTAGGAACACACAGAGACTGTGGCAGCATGCATAGGGACAACACAGGTTCAAATCAGATGTGGATGGAGTGGGGAGTGTCTGGGAGGAGATGGAGGAGGGGAAACTGATCAGAATGTATTTTAGGAATTTTTAATCAGAAAATTCTATTTATATATTTTTAGGTAGGGTCTCACTAAGTAGCCCTACCTAGCCTGGAATTCATTTTGTAGACCAGACTGGATTTGAACTCAAGAGATCCTTCTGCCTCTGATTCAGTTAATTAACAATAGAGACAGGCTTGTAGAAGACCTTAGGAAAATCTAGACTATTTTAATCCAGCTTTACATATGTTTATCTCCTGTGGGTACCACATCCAACCCCAGCTCTGAAAGTCTGATAAAGCACACACTCCTGTGGACTAACTGGCTAGCTCCAGTTTATGGTTCTAAGTCTGTTGATGCACTTTTTTTTTTAAATGTGAGTTTCATAAGGTTGTGTTTGTGAGGGAGAGTTAACTCTTTTAGGGTTTAGGCTCAGGTTATGGTCTGGTGTCATTTTTGCTGTTCTAACCAGAAATGCCCAAACTCTGACCTACCAGTCTGCCACACGGACCTGCCCGTGCACAACAGCAGTCGCTTCTGGGGTCAGAGTCCTTATCACCTTAGCTTATCACCTTAGCAGTAATTGTATACTTCCATCATGTCAGCATAGATCTATATATGGATTTTGCAGGAAGTTTAGGCTTATAGCCCAAGTGAGGCTTTCTCCTTCCCAACCAGCTCTGTCTAGTCATGATCTCAGGACCAGCGTGTCTAGGCATGTGGCTTATAATATTAGAAGGGAGAGAAAATAGTGAACTCCAGTTTTCTTATTCAGACTTCCGTAATAAATATACCATTGCCATACAAGTTGGGAATAGGGGCTCACGCTCGTACTCACAGTACCTGAGAGGTCCAAGCAGAGTGCTACTGATGTGAAGCTAGCCCGAATTACGTAATTTTAGACCCACCTGAACAACAAAGTGAGTGTATCTAAAGTGACCTTATCTAAAACCAAAATATGTTCCCAAACAACAACTACCAATTCCTTAACTAGCAGTGATCCCTTCTTGAGGCTGAAATGCCAAGGTCAGACATTGTCAGCTATAGTCCCTGGTGACTGACTTCTCATATGGAGAAAGCAGGGCAAGAACGGAAACATTCTTTCCTGTCTCTTTTTAGAAATTATTTTTTATTTAATTTTTGACAATTTTATAGATATAGTATATTGTGAACATATTCATCCTGTTATCCTCTTGTCAAACAAACAAACAAACAAACAAACTGGTCAAAACATAGCATCAGGACAACCACATCTGCTTTGTTAACTGCCATACACACTGAGGAAGAAGAACCAGAGAGAGCCGTCTGCCTGTCTTTCCTAAGAAGTCAGGCCATGCTGTATATTTGAGTCAGAACTCCTCAAATGGGGCAGGTGAGATGGATAAACAGGTAAAGGTGCTTGCTACAGTGACTGAAAACCTGTTTGATCATGGGACCCACATGGTAAAAAGAGAGACCTGATTACCAGAAGATATGCTCTGATTGTCACATACGTGCCACAACACATACACATAAGTCAGTAAATAATAAATAAATAATAAAAAAGATCCATGTAGCAGCTGATCTTTTTATAATCATATTACTTCTATTTTTTTTACAGTCCAGTAGTTGCCCTCTCCCAGTCTGCCCTCTTACAGTTCCTCATTCCATTCCTGTGCCCCCCTGTCTCCAAGAGGATGTGTCTCACCACCCCCACCCCCACCAGGCCTCCCCATTCCCTAGGCTTCAAGTCTCTCCAGGGTTAGGTGCATCTTCTCCCACTGAGGCCAGAGAAGGAAGTCCTCTGCTGTATATGTGCCGAGGGGGTGGGTCTCGGACCAGCTTGTATATGCTGCCTGGTTGGTGGCTCAGTGTCTGAGAGATCTCGGGTCCAGGTTAGTTGAGACCGCTGGTCTTCCTATGGGGTAGCCCTCCTCTTCAGCTTCTTCCAGCCTTCCCTAATTCAGCCACAGCCCTCTTCAGTTCAATGCTTGGGTGTAAGTATCTGTGTCTGTCTCAGTCAGCAGCTGATCTTTTTTAACATAGTAACTCTACCTGTTAACATCCCTACCTGCCAATTCATGTATTGAAAACAGAGTAATTTTTAGTTTTCTTTCAGAAGTTTGGACTTAAACAGACTTATTAACCCCTCTTACCCATGGGGAGAACTAGGAAAGGAGTGTGCTGGAGGCATACTCTGAATAGGAAAAGGAACAAAGACTGCTGTCCTCTTAACAACCCCAACCACAATAAAGTACCATCACCGTTGTGGTCCAGCCTTGCTGGCTCTGGTGCCTTGGTCCCAGGCCTGAAGCTCATCTTCTGAGCAACATGATTTGGACTTATTAAGCCTTGTGACTGTCTCACAAATGTAGAAAACAGTTATGAGTTGGTAATGTTTATTTCACCTCTAAGGTGAAATAAGATCTGTAAATATTTTAAGTTTTATTCTAATAGTGTTAGTATTTTTATTTGGAAGTTGGAGATCTTGTTCTTAAGGCTAACAATTTAATTAAGAAAAAGTACAGTTTATTTTTAGTGCTTCATGTTCAAAGGCTTTAATTGTACTGACAAAACAATAGCATAGAAGTGAGAACTGTTTAGACTCACATGGTTGAATATGTGTTTATTTCAGAATCTATGTAATTGTTATACAATATTACTGTTTGCTTTTTTTTAAAAAAAAATCCTGTTCCCTGTCTTAGTTACTGTTCTATTGCTATGAAGAGACACCATGACCAAGGCAACTCTTATCAGAGAAAGCATTTAATTGGGGCTGGCTTATAGTTTCACATGGTGAGTTCATCATCATGGCAGGTATGGTGCTGGAGCAGTAACTGGGAACTTTATATCCTGATCCTCAGGGAGCAGGCATGTGAGGGTGGGAGTGGACTGCAGACATTAGGCCTGGTGTGGGCTTTGGAACCTTAAAGCCCCCAGAGGCAGTTTTCTTCAGTACTTTTCCCAGCAAGGTCATGTTTCCTAATCCTTTCTAAACATCAACTGGGAGCTAATTATGCAAATATATAACCCTATGGGGGCGTTTTTTATTCAAACCACCACATATCACAAACAGAAACCTTAGTCATGGTGAGCTGGTTGGACCCATTGATCTGTTTAAGACTTACTGGTCCCTTTAAAAATATTAAAATAATTAAAAACTTAATTTAAAATATGAATCTACTTAAACTTTGACAAAATATTGAAATTACTTACTGCCTCAAACTTGTAGCTCTTAAATTTCTTACTTGAGCCAAATTTTCTTAACGTTATTGATGTTATTTCTCCCTCAGTGAAATGAACCAATTCAAGCCAGATTAGGTTACATTAAATGCAGGTTTATTGGGAAGCTGCTTTTGGGCAAGTTCACTGGCCCCAAGGACCAAGGCCAGGGAAGTCACTATAGGAAGATAAGATGGGAAGAGAAAGAGAAAGGGCGTAGTGTTCATGCGGGGGGGGGGGGGGGTGGGGGGGGGGGAGAGAGGGAGAGGGGAAGAAGAAGAAGAGAAGGAGGAGGAAGAGGAGAGAAAGAGAGCACTGGGAGACAAATGTCTGTGTTATATAGGGAGGAACCTCTGGGGGAAGGGCAGCCCATTCCCTGGGCTGGAGAGTTCAGGGTTGGGGGCAGGGTATGCCAAGGAGGGACTGAGGGATGCTAGGAGAACCTGGAGGCCAGGTCTACTTTGGTATGTAAAATATGCACTTCAGTCCCTTGTCCCCAGGTCTGAAACCAAACAAGTCTCACTATTTATTTATAAACACTTGACTTGTTTACGTTAAGTACTGTATACATGTACTGTATAAAATTTGACTCATTCAATCCTCTTTACAACTCTATGAGGTTGGTCTCATTCTATTTTCTGTTATTTTAGATATTTTGAAAGATTTGTATGCTGAACATCCTTTATACTCACTGTCTGCATTCTGTATTTGTTATATCTGGCTTATGACTTATCCATTTATATTCAGCCATCAGTCCACCTTACCTGTTTAATGCTTTCAAAGAAGATTGTAGACACTAGTGTGCTGTAGGGGTAGTTTGTGACTGTTGTTAATTGTCCATATCTTACATTATTGGGAACAGACACACGGGAAGTAACTTGTTGAAGGGTGCACAACATTTAGGTGGTAGATCTAGTAGCTGGGTCAAACATTCTTGACTTCTACAGAAAGCTAATTCACATAATGTCCATAGACATTATTATAAAGAGCACTTTGTTCAATACATTTTAAGACTGCAATATCTCTGCCTTAAAGTACAAGATCTGTGAGGTCCTATGGGAAAGAAGCCATTCAACTCTGCTAAAGCCAACCACTTTTCATTTTTTTTCCACCAGAGTATCCCATTCCCCACTTTTCTTTTTTTTTTTTTATATTTTCTAAGTTTTTTTTTATTTACATTCAAAATCATTTCCCCTTTCCCGTTTCCTCCCTCCCCGAAAGTCCCATAAGCCCCCTTCCCTCCCTCTTTTCCCCATTCAACCCCCTCTCGCTTCTCTGTCCTGGCATTCCCCTACATCCAGTCTTTCCAGGACCAGGGGTCTCTCCTTCCATCTTCTTGGAAATCAATTGATATGTGAATTGTGTCTTGGGTATTCCGAGCTTCTGGGTTAATATCCCCTTATCAGTGACTGCATACCATGTGTGTTCTTTTGTGATTGGGTTACCTCACTAAGGATGATATTTTCAAGTTCTGACCATTTGCCTAGGAATTTCGTGAATTCATTGTTTTTAATTGCAGAGTAGTATTCCATTGTGTAGATATACCACATCTTCTGAGTCCATTCCTCCGTTGAGGGACATCTGGGTTCTTTCCAGCTTCTGGCTATTATAAATAAGGCTGCTATGAACATAGTGGAGCATGTGTCCTTATTGCATGCAGGTAAAGCCTCTGGGTATATGCCCAGGAGTGGTATAGCCTGATCCTCCGGGAGTGTCATGCCCAGTTTTCTGAGGAACCGCCAGACTGCTTTCCAGAGTGGTTGTACCAGCTTACAATCCCACCAGCAGTGGAGGAGTATTCCTCTTTTTCCACATCCTTGCCAACAACTGCTGTCTCCTGTGTTTTTGATCTTAGCCATTCTGACTGGTGTGAGATGGAATCTCAGGATTGTTTTGATTTGCATTTCCCTAATGACTAAGGATGATGAACATCTCTTTAGGTGCTTCTCAGGCATTAGATATTCTTCAGGTGAGAACTCTTTGTTTAGCTCTGTACCCCACTTTTCTCCAAACAGCCTTTTCACATGTAATTGGGCAGGACTAGAACCCAGTGGAATACTATGGGAAATGTTCACTTTTAACACATCCTTCTTTTGCTTATTTAGGAGAGAATATGTTTAGAAGAGAGTATATATTTAAGTCACCCCTAGAATTCTAGAGTTGACAGGAGTCTTACAGTTCTCTAGCCAGTGCACTTGCTTCAGAAGGGGAACTGAGACTGAGCATGCACATAGCTAGTGTATGCCCACATTCTTAGGGGCACAAATGGAATTAGGATGTAGTTCATGATCTAACATGGTAGTTGCACACTTAGTATTTGTTGCATACATAAATACTTGTCAGCCTATCCAGTTTTCACTACAAATCTACCTCTGTTTAGACTTCATGTTGATTTAACCTGTGATACAAATAATACCTAGTCACTACAGTTTTAAGAAAAGCTCCCCCCCCACACACACCCCTTTTTTTGAGACAGGGTTTTTCTGTGTAGCCCTGTCTATCCTGGAACTCGCTCTGTAGATCAGGCTGGCCTCAAACTCAGAGATCCTTCTGTGTCCCTCCCACCTCCCACCCTCAGTGCTGAGATTAAATGCTTGCGCCACGCCCCCCCGTGGTTTTATTAAAATTAAGATACAAAATCCAACCATACAATGTAAGAAGTAATTACATAGAAAAAGCCCAAGTTAAGAAGCAGAACTTCGCTGATACTCCCAAAGTCTCCAGTGTCTCCTCTTGTTGCCAACCCCTTTAATTTTCTTTCTTTTTTTTTTTCTTCTCTTTAGCTAACTTAACAGGACATGCAGAGAAGGTGGGAATTGAAAATTTTGAGCTGCTGAAGGTCCTAGGAACTGGAGGTAAATCTCAGGTTTATTTCCCCCTTTTTAAAAACAACAAGTACTTATTCTGTGACATAGGATTGATAGCCTTCACGTGGAAGTCATTGGCAGTTTTAGAAGCATGAGGAATCCATTAGGAGAACTAAAGAATCTCTTTTGCTTGATACAGTCCCAGTGTGTGAGATGCCAGGACAACACTAACCAGAGTTTCAGACTAGCCTGAGCTTTAAAGCAAGACCTTATCCCACAAACATGCCAACAACAAAGAAAGCCTTTTTAATTTATGTGTTGGGAATATAAATTACTCTTTAGAAGTCACTAGCATATGTAGAGAGCTTACTATATGACCTTATAAAATGATTTATGTTGATTGATTTATTCAGTCTTCTTTTTAAGATTGTTGTAATTCAGGGTACATCATGGTGATAATGAACAAGTCAGAATTCTTCTCTTCATTAACCCAACACTTAAGAGTCTGGCTAATTGAAGCCTAGTTCTATTTATGTTCCATCGTCTATGTAAGATTGAAATGATCTGTATTCATTAACATTTTAGAAAGCGTTTCCAAGTCATAAATTAAAAAGTCATAGAGGAGAATATATACTATACAATTATGTAATAGAAACAAATATATTGATGCCTACTTGTATTCACATGGAGAAAAACCCCTGGGATATATCCTCAAACAGTAACATGATATGATATCCGGGTGATCTTGTATTTTGGGCTTTATTGTTTCCCACGTCTTTGAAAATTCTCTCCCTCAACTTCTGTTGTTCAGAAGTTGGGCTGGTCTTGCAGGCATAGCATCAAGATCCTGCACTCAGAAGAGCCTGTGTGCAGTGTAATGCTCCACTGTCACTCTTCTCTAGTTAATTCACAACCTAAGCCACACCTTTGCACTGGGCCCTGCCAGTCTTGTAGCTGGTTTTATCAGTGAGTACCTGTCCTGGCCCTGGAATGCCCTGCTCTGTAGTTACCACAGCCAGGAGAGCTTGCTGTTCTCATTCTCCTCTATCAAGTCCTATGGAAGAAGTTCTGAATTCTTTTTCTGTTCTTAGCAGACTGTGGCCACTTCATGGAAGGAAAAGCAAAGCCTTTGAGGACAGACCATTTTTCTTTCCCATTGAAGTTTAACTTCACAGTTTAAGGAGCATCTGCCTTTTTAGATTTTTCAGGTCTGATAGGAAGTTGCTATTACCAGCATTCCAGCAGAAGAGAAATCTGGGCTTCTCTCATCGCCACCCTTGCCCAGCATCACAGATGTTTGTATTCACATGAACAAATTATCTTTAGGAAATTCAGTAGAGGCATTTATGCCTTGGGTCCTGTCATACAAAGGTTTGTTTTATAGCCATCTGTGGTTATTTAGCATACAGTGTTGAACCTTTTATAAGTACCAATGAACAAGCCTGATAGTGTATTCTTACCAGCTAAGGCTGTGTATGATGCCAGAAAGGGCTTAGTGTTAAATCAGATGCTCAACTTGAGCAGTTTCCAGTGCCCACTCGCCACTGGATCATTTATAGAAGTATATTTTTCAGGAACAAAATTAGTCCCACCTTCTCTAATTCACAAGAAAGAATCTTTTGAAATATCACAGTAGTGTTGGTTATTCCTACCTTTGTTTCCAGTCCTGTTTCAACGGTAGTACCTATCTACTCAAAGGGGAAACAAGTTCAGAGCCATGGTGAGTGGCTCCCTTGAAAATAGTGTTTGCAACATAGTGTCAAAAACTTTTCAGGTCAAGTTCTGCTCACAGAGTGTGGTACATTTTTATAGTTTCTTTCTTTTTGGTGACAGCTTAATTGAAATAACCATGTACCATGCAGTTTACCCATTTAAAGTATGCAGTGTATGCTTCCAGTATATTTAGAGCTGCACAGACGTAGCCACAATCAGTTTCAGAAGTTTTTGATTTAACCTCAAGAAGAAGCCTCAAGTCCTTTAGCTGTTACTTTGTAAGCTTACCATCCTCTCTGTCCCTAACAACCACTAAGTTATTCTGGACATTTCCTATAAGTGGTTTCATATACTATGTGGACTTTGGTGACTAGCTTATTTGATACAGTTTAATGTTCTCTGGGTTAAAGTATGTTATAGCAGATAGCACCTCTTTCCCTTTATGACAAAGAAGTTCATTGTATGACTATACCACGTTTTCCTCATCGTTCATCAGCTGATGACAGTGAAGGTTAGCTTTATTTGTCAGCTTGATAAAACCTATAATCTGTGGAACAAGAGTCTCAACAGTGCGTTATCTGCATTATGTTGGAGGTGGCCATATCTGTTGTCTTAAGTTAACTAATGTGGAAACACCAAGCCCAGTATATGTGGCACCATTCCTTGAATTGTTTTAAAAGTGGAGAAATTGAAATAAGGAAGCAAAAGCATGCATCCATTGCTCTCTGCTTTTGACCATGGGTGTGGTGGGACTAGCTGTTGCTCATTCCTGCCTTGACTGCCCTGTAATGATAGACTGTGATTGTAAACTGAAACTAACCCCCCTTTCCTCTACATTGCTTTTTGTTAGGGTATTTTATCGTAGCGGCAGGAGTGAGACTAGGACAGTGACCACTGGAGGTGTTCCTACTTTTTATCTGAGAATGGTAAACTTTCATGTCAACCTAGGTTTCTGTTTCTTGGGTATATTCCTAGAAGCAAATTGCCAGTTTAAATAGCAACTCTGGGTAAGTTCTTGAGGAGCTGCTAGACTGTTTCCCAAAATGTCTGCACCATTTATATTCTCGTGAATAATATGTAAGGGTTCCAGGTTTTGCACACCCTTGTCAACATTTGTTATCTAATTTTTTATCATTCTATTACATGTAAAATCACTTAGGATAATCGTCAAGGAAAAAATCCATTAATAATTTTTGTTGTCTGGCCAAATGATTAAATTGTATTAGTGGATTTATTGTCTATTTTCAGATTTTTTTACAAAAAGTCATGCATGATTTTAAATATTTTGCATAAAGATTATATAAATTCCCTGCTAAATTTTCTCTGGTTTTGTTTGTTTACTGAAGGTTGGGTTTAATAATTCATATGCCAGTTAGAAATCTGAGGCAGAAAAATATTACAAGGATAAATTTCACTTTTTGTCCATATTGTTTGGAGAGTTTATAGCATCTTGGCGTTTTGAAGAGATTCTCAGCTAAACCAGTTTTTCCACCAGAGCAGTTGGGAGCTCTCCCATTGTGGGTAAAGGGAAGTTGGACACTGCCACAGGATATTCCTCACCTGGTACTTAGCCCAAGGCTCACTAGTTTGACTCACAACCAAGGAGACACACAGGAAACTTGTTGGAACTCTCAGATGTCTGTAACCTCTGTCTATTCATGTGTAGTTTGTGTTTACCTGCTCATTTGCTGATACCTGACCCTACCTTGTGTTCTTGGCATCACAGGAGAAACCCAGTATGGCCTTCTTTCAATGGAAGGCACAGTCTGATGCTGGGGCAGCATAAGTTACAGGAATTCAGTACCCGACACACCTTTTCCTGTTTATTGCTATTTCAGGAAAATGGGCTTTGGATAAATACCTCCCCATTCATCATTGCCTTTATTTTATTTGCAGGAAAACTAAGGTATTTACTACTATATAATACTAATCTACTATATAATACCTAATACAAAGATCTTAAAATAGAAATTTTTTCTTAAATATCATTTTCTGTCATCATCATCTCTTTTTTTGTTTGTTTGTTTTTTTGTAGCCTTTGCTGACCTGTCATGTAGTCCAGGCTGGCGTTAAATAGATATCCATTTACTTCCTCTCTGAGAACCCAGTTGGAAATTTTAAAAATACTCATATTAAAATACTGAAACCCCATTAATCTAACACTGCTATCTTTCTAACCTCTTTGTACTCATTAACTGTTACTTAATGAATACTCTAAGGTTGATAAGTTTTATAGAGCTTCATATGTTTAAAAATAATAAAGTATATTTCCTTTTGGGCAACATGAACGTGAATGCAATTTTTAAACTGAGTGTTATATCTTAATTATTTAGCTGGATCAACTCATCTCTAGAAAACATCATTATTCCATAAAAGCTGTCTCAGTCCCTGTTCACCATTTGTATTCATGCCTCTCTTGTGGCTCTAATCAGTTATCTGGAACACATTAGGTAGAGGGAGGAAGGGTTATTTTACTTAATAGTTTCCTGGTGAGAAGGCATAGTGGTGTTCATGGTGGCAGAAGCATGAGGCAGGCAACTTGCTCACATCTCTGTGGGTCAGGAAACAGGGAGCAAGTGCTTTGCCAGATACTTAGATGAGACTATAATCCTCAGGATCCATCCCCCAAGGGGCTCATGTCTTTCAACTATACCTCATCTTCTAATGGTCCCAAACCTTACAAAACAGTCTCATAGTTTGGGGAGCAGGTAGGGAAATTGCATATTCAAACCGAACTACCATCTAATAAAGCACCTTTAAATTAATTCCTAAGCCCTAACCGTCTGAGAGATTCAGGGATCAACCTTCAAAGCACACTAAGGAACATACTAACTAACATATGGGACAGTTAGAACAATGTTAGGAGAATGTCTTTAGTAAACTTTGAAGCTTAGTAAAACATTCAGTGAGAACCATTTTTTCTTGCCTAAATTACAAGATAATTCCTTATAACTTTTAGACTTATGGCAAACTGTATTATTTAAAGAATAGAGTACTACTTCACACTGTACTTGACTCAGAACACACTGCATTATAACTCACAGACACAGAATTCTTAGGTTTCAGATGAATTTAATTGACCTCATCGTTCATTAGCACTATTTCACACAGAGCAACTAGCCAGTAAGCAGCACCTACAAATAGTTCTTACTCTGTATAGTTCTTAGGAAAAATGGATTTATTCTTCAAACAGTCACATGGCTATCAAAAAGATACATCACTATTTGGTAAACTCTCATACCAATCTTTTATGATTTTTCAACTTTTTTCAGTAGACAAAAGCTTTTAAAAAATGTTGGAGTTTTCTAAGTACTACTCATCTCTGGTCAGTTAAAAGTTGGAAACCATCAGCAATTAAAAATATGACTGAGACCAGCAGGATGGCTTGGTGGATAAAGGTACTTGCTGCCAAGACTGACCACCTGAATACACATGTGGAAAGAGAGAACTGACTCCTGCAGGTTGTCTCCTGACCTTCATGTGTTCAATACACACATGCACTATAATGTTTGACAGCCATCTCTCAGCTCCTTCTAATGCTTGACACACAAAAAAGTCTGTGCAGAGTAGTGCAAGTCAAAGTTCTCAAGTGGTCTTACCTCACTGAATTGTGGCAGTGCCAACTAAATTTCTTTTCTAAACTTCCCTTAGCCTTTGATGCAGATGACCATTTTATAATTCACCTTGGCCTCACCAAGATGGACACGATGCAGGATTGTCAAGTGTCCAGCTGAGCAGTCGCCAGGCTCAGTAGAGAGCGCTTAGGCCACAGCAGTCGCCCATCCCCCTCTGAATTAACCTCTGTGTAATTTTTCATGCCTTGCACATGTAGATTTCGTTCCTTGCACTCATAGTAAATACTGGAGGTATGAATATGAGTTTATTTACTTCAAATTATAGGATTTCTGTAGTAATCCTTGAATATTTGAAAGTAGAATACTTTGTATTTTGAAGATTATGTTCTGGAAAAAAATTTAGATATTTTTCCATAGTAAAGATTTAGAAATGTCAGCATTTGTTATGCTCTTTAGTAAAAGCAAAAGTTAGCAGCATAATTAGCCAAGAGAAACTGTTTACATACTTTTAACCTCTGCTTTCATCAGTTCAATTACTGTCCATTTCAATAGATGTATACTGGTTACTTCAAAAAGAAAATTACAGGAAAATCTTCATACTGAGGTCATGTTTTATTGGAACTATGGATAAAGCTACATGACACTTAAATCAGTGGTAATAGATGACTTCTGACATCTACTGGACTTTAAAAAGCATTCTATGAAGATGAAATATTAATTAGTTTTCATATTACATTTTATAGCATGTAACAAGACTTGTAAAATTAATTCCATTTCTTGATCTGGCCTTTTTAGATATGGCAGAATGTTCTAGTTACAGAAGTAGAAATGAAGAGATACTTTATTTTCTCTTTTTGTTAGATGACAGCTAAGATGTTCTGAAAACCCCTTTATTAAATCCCCAAAGTGCTAGATAAAATATATTTTAAAAACTAGGTCTGCCACTAACTGCATAGGTAACTGACAAAAATACGGAAAATCCTTAGATTCAAAAGAGTAAATGGGAGCAAGAATGTAAGGAACTAAATAAACTCCCTGAAGACAGAAGTTTTGCTGGGAAGTCTACAGTAAAGTAAGCTAGTTTTTAAATTTACAATCTGCATGCTTGGTATGGTAGATTATATCTAAGGCACGGGAGAGATACCGACAGCTACTGCTCATTAAAGAAAAGGAATCAGCCTGCAAAAGGATGGAAAAGAAACTTTCTGGTCAGCATTGGCTCGAGAAATACAAGTCTTCAGACCATGCTCAACTAGAAACAGTCTCAACAATATATGCTATATAATAATTAAGGCCAAACAGAAATCTAACTTATACTAGTATTTTATAGATAAAGAAAACATTAATCCTCTCAGGAGGAATATACTCTTCCCACATCCCTTTCTGTGTAGTGGAGTGTATATGTATTTGTCTGGGTATGTGCACAGGTGTGTGCTTGTGTGTGGAGGCCATTAGTTGCCATCAGATATCTTCTCAATCATTCTTACCTTCTCTTTCCTCTCCTTTCCTTTCTTTCTAAAACAACCTCTTGCTAAGCCTAGAACTCAGCAGTTTAACTAGGCTCTCTCCCCAATGAGCCTCTCTTTCCCCAGCACTGAGGATGCAGACCAGTGCTGCTGCACCCAGATTTTACATCTTCTTTGGAAATTTGAACTCAGACTTCCTGTTTACAGGCACTTTGCAGACTGATCCATCTTTCAAGCCTTTACATAGATATTAAAAGAAGTTCTAGAGAAAGTTATACAGGTAAAGACTGTACTACAGACATTGCAAACATCCAGGAACAAGGCAGTAGGTTTGAGAGAATGGAAATAGCAAAGCAACATAGATACAGATTATTTATTGTAGATTTGAAATATTATGTAAATGCTTATGGTTGTTTAGTAACTCATTTCAGTTGGAAAATGTACATATTTATTGGGTAGGATATAATGTTTCCATTTATTTATACATTGTACAGAAATTTACCGAAGATAATTGTCTAACATGTTTATCACTTCACTGACTTTTTTGTAGTAAAGATGTGAAAAATATCTAGTAGCAATATTGAAATAGACAGTACATTATTATCTTTAACTGTGGCTACTATGTGATACAATAGTATAGTACTGAAGCTTCTTTTTTTACACAGGGTATGGTAGTATATAGTTTTAATTCCAACACTTGGGAAGCAGAGTCAGGCAGATCTCTGAGTTCAAGGCTAGCCTGGCCTACATAATTAATTCCAGGACAGCCAGGGTTACATAGATTGGACCCTGTCTCAAAAGACAACAAACAAAAAAATCAACCAAGAACAAAACTTATTCTTTCAGTTGACTTGGAGCTTTATATTTTAATCAACATCTCAGAGGTTTTTGATCTTACTATTAAGAACAGATGCAGAGTTAGAGATATGGCTCAGCAGTTCTTGTTACTCTTACAGAGGAACCAGGTTTAATTCCCAGCATTCCTTATGGTGGTTTACCATCATCCATAATTGCAGTTCCAGAAATGTCCTCTTCTGATTTCCTGGGGCAAAAGGCACACATGTGGTACACACATACATCTGTACATGCAGGCAGAGTACTCATATACATAAATAAATCTTTTTAAAAACACAAAACATGCTATCTGGGTTTGGCACATGCCTATAATCCTGGCACTTGGGAAATGAGGAGAGGAAGATTATAATTTCAGGGTCAGTTTAGACTATCTCAAAAAAGAGAAAATAAGAAAGAATGAGTCAATGAACAAGACCTGTTAAGAAAACTACTATGCAGATTTACATCCCTCCCCCCACCTCCCACCCCCGCTCTTGGAAAGACCATGGGGCTGGAGAGATGGCCCAGCAGTTAAGAGTGCTTACTGTTCTTTCCGTGTGCCTAAGTTCAGGTATCCCACAACTGTCTACACTTCCAGCTCCAGGGGATTTATACCCTCTTCTGGACTCTTATGTGCACATGTGTATACACACACACACACACACACACACACACACACACACACACAAATTAAAATAATAATATAATCCAGCAAAATACTATTTACTTAACCAGTGCTACTATTATAAGTAGAAAAAATAATTATAAAAACTGTAGATTTTTAACTTGAAGATGTGATAAAGGTAAAGAGAATTAATGAATTGGAAGATAGATTTGAGAAAAAGATGCAGAATATATAATGGGGAAATGAACATGTATAAAAGTGAGGTCAAAGCAAAGATGTAATAGTTGTCTATCCAAGAGTCACAGAAGAGGTAACAGAATGAGGAGAGACCTGTTCAAAGAGATGACAGCTGAATATTTTGAAGTTTGATTAAACATGAATTCTGAGAATTAGGAAACACAGAAAACCCTCAGCAAACAAGTAAAAAGTTCTTCTGTAAATAAATGAAGGAAGCCGGTTGAACATAAGGACATGGAGATAACCCAAAAGCAGCAGTGAGATACTTTTTGAAAATAAAGAACAATTATTATTTTTCTTTTTAAAAATTTCTTTCATATATTACAGTTTCTCCTCTACCCTATTTTCTAACCCCCACCTCCTCACTCTCCCAGATCCACCTCCCTTTTGCTTTCCCTTAGGAAAGAGCAGATCTCCCAGGGACATCAACCAAACATGGCATAACAAGCTCATAAGGCCAGGCACATACATACCATCATGTTAGGACTGGAGGAGGCAGCCCAGTTAGCAGGAAACGTAGGCAAGGAGGCAAGAGTCAGGGCCAGCTCCCACTCCCACTGTTAGGATTCCTACAAGAACACCAAGCTACTCAGCCAAAGCATAGATGCAGAGAGCCTGGGTTAGACCCCTACCAGGTTCCTGATCTCTACTGGCCCCATGAGTCCCAGTCAGTTGATTGTGTGGGCCATAATTAGTTGAACTTAATCGTAATTGCTGTCTTCAACAGCAGCCATAGAAAGATCTTTGCAGATCATAGAGTGAAATGTCTGTTCATCTAGAATTGTGTCTCTAGCTGAACTGTTTTTCCAGAAGTTTGGACAAAATAGGTTTATATATGTGTGTACATGTTTGAGCATGTATGAGCATGTGTGTGTGAGCATGTAGGTATATGTGTGTTGTGCATATGGAAGCCAGACACAACCCTGGCTGTAGTTCCTCGGCTGCAGTCCACATTGTGTTTTGAGATAGAATCTCTCACTGGTTTGGGACTCCCTAATGAAGCTAGCCAGCCCAGGAATCCTCCTGTCTCTGCCTTCCCAGCACAAATGTGACCAGTGTAACCATGCTTTGCTTTTTTTTTTTTTATTTTCTAAGTTTTTTTTATTTACATTCCAAATCATATTCCCTTTCCTGTTTCCTCCCTCCCCGAAAGTCCCATAAGCCCCCTTCCCTCCCTCTATTCCCCATTCAACCCCGTCTCGCTTCTCTGTCCTGGTATTCCCCTACATCCAGTCTTTCCAGGACCAGGGGTCTCTCCTTCCATCTTCTTGGACATCTATTGACATGTGAATTGTGTCTTGGGTATTCCGAGCTTCTGGGTTAATATCCCCTTATCAGTGACTGCATACCATGTGTGTTCTTTTGTGATTGGGTTACCTCACTAAGGATGATATTTTCAAGTTCTGACCATTTGCCTAGGAATTTCGTGAATTCATTGTTTTTAATTGCAGAGTAGTATTCTATTGTGTAAATATACCACGTCTTCTGAATCCATTCCTCCATTGAGGGACATCTGGGTTCTTTCCAGCTTCTGGCTATTATAAATAAGGCTGCTATGAACATAGTGGAGCATGTGTCCTTACTGCATGCAGGGGAAACCTCTGGGTATATGCCCAGGAGTGGTATAGCTGGATCCTCCGGGAGTGTCCCCAGTTTTCTGAGGATGTGCTTTGCTTTTTTATGTAAGTTCTGTGGATCGAATTCAGATCCTCATGCTTGTGACAGAAAACACTACACTGAGCTATCTTCCCAGTCCCAATAGACATTTTAAACATATAAACGCTGAATATGTTTTATACCAATAGTTCCTCTTGAAAACTTTGTAAAGGATGAGCTATTAGGAGTAAGAAAAATTATGCCAGGAGAGTCCTGAGATGCAAAAAGGATTAAGAGGAAATAAAATATAAACAGTATTACTTATGTAAGACCATAATATCTCATTTGTGTAATTAAATTAAGACAGTTGGAATATTGGACAAAATTACATGATTTTGGAGGTGACAAGAACTCATGTTCTGAGGTACATGCTATAAAGTGCACGTGAATCTTATAAGCATTATCAAACTGCTGGGTGTGGTAAGGCATGCCCTTAATCTTAGCACTCTGGAGGCAGAGGCAGTTGGATCTCTGAGTGTGAGGCCAGCCTGGTCTACATATACTGTTCAAGACAGTAGAGAGACCCTGTCTTAAACAAAGTACCAAACTTACATCAACACTGAGACTAGAAAATCTTCATGGTCCTATAACCATTAAAGTGGTCAATAAGTTTCCCAGTGGGAAGCTGCTTGGTACAGTTTTAAAAACAAGTTGTTACCAGACCTTAAAGGTAATTCAAAGTTTTATGAACTCAGAATAGAAAGAAGTTCTTTCCTCCCATTCATTTTCTCAGGATACTAATACTTTGATTCCCAGAACATGCCAGGGGAGTGTAACAAGGGGAAACCAGAAGCCATTTCATATGTGAGAATCGTGTCTAGTGGTTGCAGATCCAAACCCTGGACTTCTTTCAGCACATCTGAACTTTGACTGATGTCCCCCTTGCCTCTGGGTGTTTTGCTCACAGGCCTGGAAGGCGGTTCTCGGGGCGAGGAATCTTATCACTGTCCTGTTGAACTTGTCCAACCTTTTCCAATTCTTGTTCCCCTCACTGCCTTAATGGTTCTATTGTTAGCCGCAGATGCTGCCTTTCTCTTTCTGTGACAGTGCAGCTCTTAAGAAAGATGGGGTAACTAAGAACTGTCATTGTAGACATTTCTGAATTTAAAATCAAAGTTTTGATGACTAAATGGAGTAGGTGGACACTTTCATTATGAATATAATAAAATCAATTTTTATTCAAAATTTCACCACTAATCTTTTGGTTTTATTACCTTTTTAAAAAGTTTTTTTTCCAGCACCACTTAGAATAATAGAAAAACTTCATCATATATCTTTGTGTGTCATGTAAGGCTTTTCTTAGGAAGTAAAACTTAAAACTTTTCTGATAAATTAATTTATATATATTTGAACTAGAAAAATTTGTTTATCGATAGTTTAAATGTGGCATTGCTGAATATTTGAACAATCAGAGGTTCTGCTATTTTGTTCTTTTACTGCTGATTGAACCTAGGGCCTTGTGCCCGGTAGGCAGGCACTACACTCCTGAGCTACACCCCTAGCCCTCTTTTAACTTTCTACTTTGAGGTAAGAGCTCACTAAATTACACAGGGTGGCCTTGAAATCAGTTTCTAGTCTAAGGTGACCTTGAACTTGGGATCCTCCTGAGTATCTGTGTTATAGGCCTGCTCTATAAGAACAGCCCAAGTTCTATTGTTTTATTTTTTTAAAAAATCTTATATTTAAATTCATGTGATATTCTTGTTTGTTTGTTTGTTTGTTTTGTTTTGTTTTGAGACAGGGTTTCTCTGTGTAGACCTGGCTGTCCTGGAGCTCACTCTGTAGACCAGGCTGGCCTTGAACTCAGAAATCTGCCTGCCTCTGCCTCCCAAGTGCTGGGATTAAAGACATGAGCCACCACTGCCTGGTTCATATGATATTCTTAACTCTTTACTTGGAGGTTGATTTATTTCTTTTTGAGATTTCTTTAGTCTGTCACTAATCTGCTGATTACTTTCACAATCTAGAAAGTTTGAAATAAACTAGACTCTTCTCTTGTTATCTTTTCCTTTTAGTTTCTCCTGAAGTCTGAAACATGGCCCTTAGGCTGTGTGTACAGTATGGTACTAGAGGACCTAACATTTCTCAGAGGTTAGATAGGGAGTCAGAAATTCATAGTGAAATCATATCCTAAGTTGGGAAAATAAAATTATTTAGACCTTCCATATAAGGAGAGATTATTACTTATTTCATATAATTGCTTACTTTGTTAGCATTTTTACAAAGTAGTATTTCTAATAAAAATTCAACTGTGAACAATATTTTATAAATTAAATGCTTATAAGTTGAAATTTTTATTAGCATTTTAAGACATTGATTTGAATGTTGCCTTAAGAATAACATGTCAAATGAAAAGAATTCATTATTTATCTTTTTTTCCTAACTATTCAACAATTTTGGAGTCCTGAAGTACTATGAAATCTCAAATAGTGTATTGTGGACTAGCAGATACATTCTAAAATATACATACATACAAGTGCTAAAATGCTCAGATTGCCTGATATATTCAGCTCCCAGGTTCTCTTGTTCCAGGAAGTATTATTATTATTATTATTATTATTATTATTATTATTATTACCACCACCCAGTTATTGACTTGTGAACCCTAGAGGGATTTAGAAACAGACCTACAGCCACCACAGCACTTGGGGTCAAGTTGCCCCTTAACAGTCCATTGTCTATAGCAAGTGAGACTTATCTTTCTAAAGTACAAATTAGATCATACTACTTTTCTACCTGAGAAATTTCAGTCCCCTTCTGTTACTTGTTAGATTCATTCATTCATTCATTGGCATTAATTGTTTGGGATGCTGCTAATAGAGTAGTTGATTTTTTTTTAAAAGAAAATACATTATACTTAAAGCTCACAATGTAGTGAAACAGACCTTCATGTAATAATATGAATATAATGAAATGAAGCTAAGTAAGACTTTATTCACAGTACTGTCTAATGAATAGGACCATTTCTTCCCATACTCTTTACTGGGGCTCTCCTTAAAAAATTTCATTTTTCCTTATGTGGAGGATATCAATTAACCACCCACAGATTTTGCCAGTTGACCTGTAGAAGTAATGATATATGTGGTAGAGACTCTTTGGGCTGCTTACCCTAAATCCTGTGAGCCACATAAATAATGTACTCAGTGATATGTCTTAACCCAATGGCCCCAGCTTCTGAAAACTCCATCAGGGTGTGGTGTGTGTGTGTGTGTGTGTGTGTGTGTGTGTGTGTGTGTGTGTGTGTGTTAATTCCTAGAGGTTGTTTATGATGTTTTGTGCCATATGAAAAGTATTGAAATACTTTGCCTTTGTAGTATAAATAACAGTTTTTGTTATTGATGCCATATGAAATCACCATAGCTAGAGAGAGCGCAGGATGGGGTTTGAGTATATAGCATTTATTCTGAGAGTGCTTCAGGAAAGCAAGAGTAAGAGAAGAGTGGTGGGTTGGATGAGCTTAAGCAAGCTTGTGTCTGAATAGTCTAGATTTAGCATGAACTCATGGGTAGTTCTGGATAGGAAAGAGAAAGCAGAGCCGGGCGGTGGTGGCGCACGCCTTTAATCCCAGCACTTGGGAGGCAGAGGCAGGAGGATTTCTGAGTTCGAGGCCAGCCTGGTCTACAAAGTGAGTTCCAGGACAGCCAGGGCTACACAGAGAAACCCTGTCTCGAAAAACCAAAAAAAAAAAAAAAAAAAAAAAAAAAAAAAAAAAAAAAGGAAAGAGAAAGCAGGCTTTCTTTTTTTTTAATTAATCATTTTATTCGTTTATATTTCAAATGATACCCCCTTTCCAGTTACCCCTCCACAGCCCCATCTCATTCCCCTTTTCCCCCCTCCCCTTTGCCTCTATGATGGTGCTCCTCCACCCACTCACCCACTCCCGCCTCTCCCCTCTAGCATCCCCCTATGCTGGGGCATCAAGCCTCCCCTCCCATTGATGTCAGATAAGGCCATCCTCTGCCACATATGTATCTGGAGTCCTGGCTCCCTCCATATATGCTCTTTGGTTGGTGGTTTAGTCCTTGGAAGCTCTGGGTGGTCAAGGTAGTTGATACTGTTCTTCCTATGGGGTTGCAATCCCCTTCATCTTCTTCAGTCCTTCCCCTAACTCTTCCATTGGGATCCTTGGCACAGTCTGATGGTTGGCTGTGAGTATCTACATCTGTATTGGTCAGGTGCTTGTTAGGGCCACTCAGGGAATGACCTTACCAGGATCCTGTCAGCAAGAGGGAAGCAGGCTTTCAATGCCCTTGTTAATTGCTGGCTGAAGACTGCTTGGATGGAGGTGAGATAGAAATAGAAAATGGGGCATATAGATAGAAAACAGGTGTCTCATTAGAAATCAAGGCAGCTGCTGCATCAAGCTAAGGAATTTGGGACTCATGGCTAACATCTGCATCCTTTGCAAATGCTCATCAACTGTAGCAGTTAAGATATCTTGATTATTAGGATTATTAGGAATATGTGAACATTATTATGCCATTTTTGATTTCTTCTCATTGGAAGCTTTTCTTTTAATAAGATCCTTTGGGAATCAAATACATGGATAATTTTTTCAAGCCTAAACTTGGAAAAACTTATCCATGGAATCGATTCCCAAAGGATCTTATTAAAACGCAGAGTATAATATGTTGGTTTCTTTTTTGCTCTTCTCTCTCTCTCTCTCTCTCTCTCTCTCTCTCTCTCTCTCTCCCTCCCTCCCTCCCCCTCTCCCTCTCTCTGTCTCTCCCCCACCCACCCACCCAATTGGCAAAGCCTCTTTGAATTTTCAAATTATTTGGGACCAAGTACAAGAAATAGCTCCTTTGTGGCTTCACCTGCTGGAGAAAATGTGACAGCTTCCCCTAGTAATCATTAGCGGCTTTTAGAGCCTCAGGGAGGGAATGTGGGAGCCTCATGAGCTCCTCCCTCTTTCTATGGCAAGATGTTGATGGGTCCAGTCTTATCCCAGTCTTGTTCAGATAATCACATCTGCTTTGAGTCCAAGAGTGTGAAAACCATGTGATACCAGGAACTCTGCATTCCACAATACTCCTTCTGGCTCTTCTCTTCTTTCTATTCCCTCTTCCATGATGTCCTGAGTTTTAGAGGGGGTACTATCAATGTTTGTTTATAGCTGTGAATTCTGCAGTCACTTATTTTCAGTATATTGACCAGTCAATGGTCCTTACAGTATTTACCAGGCACCGTTAAAAAAAAAAAAACTCTCTAATGCTGAAAATAGCACTAAACTCGATCATAAACATATTTAGAAGTTTCTTTGATGTTCATTTAGCAAAGCAATACATAACAGGAGCTTCTGTACTAGGGCCTGTGACCTCTTCAGCTATGGGGCTTTTGACCACGTTTGTAATACCAGGTGTGTGTAGTAGGCCTCAAATTCAGTCAGAAAGTGTTTGGTTACCCCTGTAACTGACTTGGTGCTGTTCTTTCTTGGCAGGTCAGTAGTAGTGTTAGCATGCAAGGTCCACAGCTAGATAATCCTGTTGATGATAACCTCCACCCCGAGCCTCCAACCCTTTCTGACAGCAACATGGCTGGACAGCAGGAAAGACACTTCCAGCACAGTTCTAGCTTGGTTTCTTCAGTATCTTCAGCAGAAGGTCTTAGCATCTAGTTATGATAGACATCCAACAGTAGTGGCAATACCCTGGGTTGTTTGGGGGACTTGATGGAACTTTCAAGTATTTTGGTGTGACCTATATAGCAAGAGATGGGTACATTTTTTTTTATGTTAAACTCAGTGTTATTTTGGCATTATGTTTTATAAGCACAGAGATACACAGTTTTTTTTACTAATAATTAACACTGGTTTTTATCTGCCAGGTCCTCTTCTATGTAGCTTAATTCCCAGACTCCATAATATGGGAGTTGTTTCTAATCCAAATGAAAGCTGAGCAACAGATATATTAAATATTTTTCTAACCTCACATTTAGTAAACTACAAATCTAGGTTTCAAATCAATATAGTCTGACACCAGAATCTGTTCTTCATTTCTGCACTGCCTCTCCCTCCCTTCTTCCTCCCTTGGGCTCAGATTTATTTACATTCAGATACATATGCATATATATATATATATATATGTATAAGAAGAGGAAATAGATGTTTCAGGAATAGCTTTTAGTATGCTTGATCTTACTTTCATTTTCCCAGTGCTTTGAAGACCTACTACATTGATACAATCATTCACTACCAATACACAGACAGTGTTTATACAAACACTAGTGGACAGACTTAACAAGAACTGAAGTTATCAAACAGCTTCTATATCATGAACATTAAATAATGAGAATGGCATCTTTGGTGAAAGAAAGAGACTCTTGGAAAAACTACATATAGATTTTTATTTTAAGTGACAGAGGGGCTAGAGAGATGGTTCATCAGTTAAGAGAACTGACTGCTTTCCAGGATCTAGGTTTAATTCCTAGCACTCACATGATGACTCACAACCATCTATAACTCCATTTCCAAGGAATCTGATGCCCTCTTCTCTCCTCCATGGGCATTAGGCACACACATGATACACAGATGTACTTGAAGGCAAAACACCATACACATAAAATTAAAATTTATTAAAATAAAATGACTGGGAGGGCTGGAGAGGTGGCTAGTGGAGAAAGGCAGTTACTGCAAGCCTGAGTCCAATCTTCAGGAACCACATGGCCGAATGAGAGAACTGAAGCTGCAAATCACCCTCTGACCTCCACACACACATCAAGACCTACCCATGCCTCCCGTATAAATACTAAACATAAGAAAAGTGCTAATGTGACAGATTAAACCTCAAATAACTAACGTCGTTATTTTTTTGTTTATATATATATATATATATATATATATATATATATATGTTTATTTGTGTGTGGTGGGTGGGTAGGTGAGTGTATGTCATGACACTCATTGTCTAGCCAGAGACAACTTGGTGGTGTCTTCTCCTTCTATCCTGTGGGCCCTAGGATTGGTGGTAAACACTGGATTTTCCCCATGAGTTTTAGAAGTACAAAATTTTGTTGAATTTTTTTTTTAGCTGAAACTTGCTTTGTACAAATTGTACTGCAGTAACACTGATGTGAAGCCATTTCTGTAAACATCCTTTCCAGCAGCAGTGATTTTACAGTAGCCTAATGTGTAACTGCCCTGTTACTTACTGTGTTCATACAGGAGGGATGTCCTTGTTCTTAATAGTTCTTAATGGAATAGAATAGTATTCCATTGTGTAAATGAACCAGATTTTCTGTATTCATTCTTCTGTCGTGGGACATCTAGGTTGTTTCCAGTTTCTGGCTATCACAAATAAGGCTGCTATGAACATAGTGGAACATGTGCTCCTGTGGCATGGTGGGGCATCTTTTGGGTATATTCCCAAGAGTGGTATCTCTGGGTCTTCAGGAAGATCTATTTCCAATTTTCTGAGGAACCTCCAGATTGATTTCCAGAGTGGTTGTACAAGTTTGCAATCCCACCAGCAATCCTCTTTTTCTACATCCTCTCCAATATGTGTTGTCACCTGATTGGTAGATAGATAGTTTTTGAATTTGGTTTTGTCCTGGAATATGGTTTCTCCATCTATGTTGATTGAGAGTGTTGCCGGGTATAGTAGCCTAGGCTGGCATTTGTATTCTCTTAGAGTCTGCATGACCTCTGATCAGGCTCTTCTGGCTTTCATAGTCTCTGTTGAGAAGTCTGGTGTAATTCTGATAGGTCTACCTTTGTATGTTACTTGACCCTTTTCCCTTGCAGCTTTTAATGTTCTTTCATTGTTCTGTGCATTTAGTGTTTTGATTACTGTATGACAAGAGGATTTTCTTTTCTGGTCCCATTTATTTGATGTTCTATAGGCTTCTTGTACCTTTATGGCCATCTCTTTCTTTAGGTTGGGAAAGTTTTCTTCTGATTTTGTTGAAGACATTTTCAGGTACTTTGAGCTCGGAATCTTTGTTCTCCTCTATTCCGATTATTCTTAGATTTGGTCTTTTCATTGTGTCCTGAATTTCCTGTATGCTTTGGGTAAGGAGTTTTTTAATGTTTTTAATTTTTTTTGACAGTTGTGCCAGTATCTTCTACTTGTATCTTCTACAGTATCTATCTGTCTCTTGTATTCTGTTGGTGATACTTGCATCTGTAATTTCTGACCTCTTTCCTAGGTTTTTCCATTTCCAGGTTTGCCTCCATTTGTGTTTTTTTTTTGTTTCTGCTTACACTTTTAGGTCTTAGATCACTGTATTCAATTCCCTCACCTGTTTACCTGTGTTTTCCTGTATTTCTTTTCGTGAGCTATTGATATCCTCCTTAAGGGACTCTATTATCTTCATGAGATAGGATTTTAGGACAGGTTCCTGATTTTTCAGGTGTATTGGTGTATTCCAGGTTTGCTGTGGTGGGAGATCTGGGTTCTGATTTTGCCCCTGTATTTTGGCTTCTGTTGCTTATGGTCTTGCGCTTGCCTTTTGTCATCTAGATATCCCTGGTGTTTGTTGGTCTGGGTGACTGTCTGGAGACTGACTCTTTTGTCCCTGGGTTGTTTCAGGTCTCCGGATAGGTAGCCTTGGCTGTAGTGGAACACCTGTGGGGCCTTCCAACTGAGGGCTCTTGATAGGGGCAGAGAAGCTGCTGATCTGTTGCCCTGGCTGTAGTAGATCTCCTGGGAGACCTTCAGACTGTTGGGTCTTCAGTGGAGCAGTCAAGCTGTTGTCCAACTGCTCTGCAGTGGGTCCTCAACGGCTCTGAGTGCAGCAGGTCCTCTGGGATGGGTCAGGATATTGTGTCTTCAAGAGAGCAGACTAGCTAGGAGTCTGCCCCAGCAGGAAGGATCTGGTGGAAGCGCAAAGGTTTTTTTTAAAAGTTAGATGACAGGACAAAAAATTTTTTTATCAGGTTATCGATAAAGCAAGCTGGTAAACATAACTAGAATGATTGATGTGCCTGACCCTGTTTAAAAGATTCTAATAATCCAGAATAAGGAAAGGATTACATTTCATCAATAGTGTGATATTTTAGTTAGTAGATAGGCTCTTGTTTGACACAATTGCGACTTGCAGTTAGTCAAAAAGGCTATAATGATTAAACAATAGTTCTATGCATTTCTTGGAACACTTCACTTAAAATTTACCCATATATATTCATTGCCAAAGTTTAGCTGTAGGCATATGATTTTGAGAACTGGCTCATTATGGTTTAATTTGCTAGAAAGTCATGCTTGTACTGATTCATCTAAACATAATAACTTCAGATTCTTCCAAGTGTAATGAGAGCTTAGACATACTTGAAGTTATCTGACTACAGAGGCATCTTAGATTTAGTTTTGTTCTGGCCTTTCAGTCGTTTTACCCACAACTAACATTTTAGAGGTTCCTTTTTAACTGTCTTACTTTTAACTATCTGTTCAGAACAATCAGCCTATTTTTTTATATTCACTTTCTGTGGTTTATGTAATATTTAATGATAGTGCAACTACAGAATAGCATATACAAAAAGCGTAACCCTGTGGGGCAGCAAGTGTCTGTGACAGGTGGGAAGTGGGGAGTGAAGCAGGCACAGGTGTTTATTATGCCGTGCACTTAGAGAGAGAATGCCAGTCTTGGGAATTCTAAGTGCAAAGTCACTTAGAATTTCTGCTGTTTAAATAAAGCAGTAGTTTGATATGAGCTTAAATAATAAGAGGTTTGTACAATATATAGTTTTAAAGAGCATTAGAAAAATGGAGTGACAGGAAATGGGTCTCAGGGTGGTTGTCACACTGAAATCCCAGTGAGAGTAGCATGCCCAGGTTGAGCGACTTAAGGGAGGACATAAGCCAGGGGCTTCTGAACAATTGCCCTTGACCTTTTATGACCTGTGAATGCTTCACTCAAAATGATGCATGTGAATACAAATTAAAAGTTTACATGCCTTCAATTACATTTGATTGTTTCTTTGTTACTTAACTTTCTGTAGCTACAATTAAAATGCCTCCCAGAACAATGAAAAGGGAGCAGTAGTTTGCTTGGCTATCCATTTTCTATGGTTTTGCCCTTTGTTGATTCCCTTAGTCCTTCCCTTTGCTGATTTTTGGGCCTTTGGGGGGATTATGAACATCATGGTTGAGAGAGCACATGACAGAAACCAATCACCTTATAGCAAACAGGAAGCAAAGAATAAGGAACCAGGTAATAATTACCTGCAAACTTCTTCCAGGTAGTCTCTACCACCTCCCAGAATAGAGCCATCATTTACCAACTAAGTATTCAACACAGGAGTCTATGTAGGGCATTTTATATTAAAATTATAATACTTGAAGAATTTATATATTTATATAGGTGGACTACAAAGAATATTTTGATTCCTCTGGTGTTTTTTTTTTAATTTATTCACTGTACATCCCAATCCAAGACTCACTCCTTCCTCTCCTCTCAGTCCCACCTCAGTTCCATGATCCTTCTCCCTTTCTCCATGAGTACCAACCTGCCCTGGCACATCAAATTGAAGCAGGACTAAGTGTATCTTCTCCCACTGAGGCCAGACAAGGAAGCCCAGCTGGGGGAAGGGGACCCACAGGCAGGCAGCAGGGTCAGAGACAGCCCTTGTTCCAGTTGTTGGGGGACCCACATGAAGATTAAGCTTCATATCTGCTACAAATGTGTAGGAGGCCTATGTCCCACCCATGCATACTCTTTGGTTGGTTCCATTTCTGTGAGCCCCCATGGGCCAAGGCTAGTTGATTTTGTTGGTCTTGTTGTGGTGTTCTTGACCTCTCCATCTCCCTCAATCCTTCCCTCACTCTTACACAAGACTTCCTAAGCTCTGCCTAATGTTTGGCTGCGGGTCTCTGTACCTGCTTCCATCAGCTGCTGGGTGAGGCCTCACAAGGCTCCTGTCTCCAAGCATAGCAGAGTATCATTAATAGTGTCAGGAGTTGGCTTTCTTTCATTGGGGTCTCAAGTTGGCCATTCTGATAGGTATAAGATAGAATCTCAGTTATTTTGATTTGTATTTCCCTGATGACTAAGGACATTGAATATTTCTTTAAGTGCTTCTTGGCCATTAGAGAGATTCCTCTGTTGAGAATTTTCTGTTTTGTACCCCATTTTTAAAAAGGGTTATTTGGTTTGTTAGTAGCTAATTTCTTGAGTTTTTTTATGTATTAGATACTAACTCTCTGTTAGATGTAGGTTTGGTGAAGATCTTTTCCCATTCTATAGGCTGCCACTTTGCCCTATTGATGGAATCCTTTGCCTTACAGGAGCTTTTCAGTTTCATGAGGTCTCATTTATTAAGTGTTAGTCTTAGTACCTGAGATATTGGTATTCTGTTCAGGAATTTTTCTCCTATGCCAATATGTTCAAGGCAGTTCCCCACTTTCTCTTCTACTAGGTTTAGCGTATCCAGTTTTATGTTGAGATTTTATTATTTACTGATGAGATCACTCATTTTAAAGTAATCAGAAGAAGCAGATCTAAGAGTACACACCTAGAATGTGGGCTGAATGGGCCGGTGTGATCATGAATGACTGGGCTATTGATCTGCACTTGAGTTTCCTCCTCTATAAACTGAGATGCTCATCAGCACCTCTTAGGAAGATGCTCTAAGGTCTGAAAGAGTTAATGTATCCAAAGGCTCTGACAAGTACTTGGTTTTGAGTGCTTATAGCCTGCATCTCTCACAGGATCCACATTCTTTTGTTGCAGACAAACATTGTGTACTAGGAACATGTTTCAGTGACACAGAAAGGATTCTTACTTTTCAGATACTACATAGATTACATAATTTCTAGCACTGTAACATTCTAGACATTGGCATCTAGGAGAATATAAGTTGGTGGTAGGGCCTGTGTATGTATGTGAGGTACATGGAAGCAGTAAGATTGCCCGAATAGGACTTTACTTCCTCCCCAGAATGTATAGCACCTTCTTCTGTTGGAAGACAAAGTATATATCATTAGAGTGGCTTCTATCTTGGTTTCATTGCTGCTGTACAAAATATGCTGTTCTAGCTTCATTCTTTAGGTTGATTTGTTAGATCCTGAAAGTTGTAATTTTCTTCTTTGATTCACTTCAGCCTTTCTGAGATCTCAACCTATAATTATCACACATACTTAAGTACAACACCAACTTTTCATCAGAATATGCTAGACGTTTTATAGCACTGGTTTTATTATAATCTAGAAAATAAGGTTTGTAGCATTCAGGAAGAATTTGATTTTTTTCTCATTTACTGATAGAATGATTCTGGAAGTCACATTACTTGCATTTGAATCAGGGCAGTGACAGCTGCTGCTACTGCTGCTTTAATTAATTTATTTATTTTTCTCTCTTGAAACTGGCACCATAATTATCCTGGTAACTTCTAAGAGGGAGAAAGAGGTAGGAAACAAGGGGAAAGCCATAGGATGGAGCCCTTTCCTTAGACGGTGAGCCATACCCTGGGGATGGAGGACTCCTTTGCCAACCTAGGCCGTAGACTGGAATGGGACTAGCTCTTCTCCACACACTTGTTCGTTTGTTTATCTTTCCTCTAGATCACATCTTTTAGCCAGTTTTATTAATTACTATGAACTTATCTCTGAAATAGAATACCTGAAAGTACCACTTCACTGGCTATGGTGAGGATTAAGTAAGTTGGTATATAGAAGGGCGTGCTTAGCTGAGGGCCTGTCATGGGCTGTTCCCTCTCAAGGGTTGGAATCTTTCCCTCAGGATTAGTCTAGTCTAGCATTAATCCATGGCATATCAAGTGTTGGTACTGATCTAGTTCTTAACTGAACTGAATCAGAGTGGAAAGCCTTTCCCATAAAGCTTTCCTACTCCAGTAGGAAGATGATAATAGAATTATGGGCTAATACAGGGAGTTGTTAGCAAGGTAATAGTAGCAGTGATCTGGATTAAAACTGAGTCCAAATCAAAGTGATCTCATTAAAGCACTTAACTCCTGAAATGGAATTGAGCATAACCATTCCATGACACATTTGAATTCAAAGCCTTCCTCCTTTCCTCATCTCTCTTCCTTCATCTGTTTTCCCTGCTCCTTCTTCCTCCCCCTCCTTATCTTCCTTGAAGAAATACATTCAGGGAAGCTGCTCTACCCACAGGACTAATTCTTCAACCTGGAACAGTACCATACACAGGATTGTGCTTCCCCCAGTCTTTACTTATGACACATGGTGAGATTGACTCAGAAGCCTCAAATCATTTCTGCCTAGAGATTTAAAGGGGTTTCTGTCTATATTGCCTTCAGTTCTGGCTATTTTAGTGTTTGTTAAGTGTAAAGCCCTCCTTTGTTTTATATAACGTCTTTATATTGCTTTGGTTCTAAAAGAGTAGATATAGAGGAATAATTGAAGTACTTTGTTTATCTGAATTATTAGACTTGTATTAAGAACTGTCTTGGAGAACTGGGGAGATTGCTCAGTGGTTAAAATGCTTACCATGCAAGTATGAGGGCTAGAGTTTGAATCTCCAGAACCCACAAAAATAATTGGTTGGTTTTGTGACCTTAATTCCAGCAAGATTGGGAGGTAGACAGGATTCCCAGAGCAAGCTGATTAACATATTGGTGAGCTCTAGATTTGATTGAGTCTGCCTCCATGAATAAGGTGGAAGGACAATCAAGGATGATTCTTAACATCAACTTTTAACTTCCATATACGTGCGAACAAGCATGTTCACATATATGCAAATATGCATACATGTGCACCACACATGAATATGAAAAAGGAAAAGAAAAAAAAAACCCTTGGAGCCTGGAAATAATGATATTCACCTAGAATCTCAGACATTAGGCTTACATAGAAGGATAATGTCAAGGCCAGGCTGGGGAACATACTGAGACCCTTTCAGGAAAAACAAACCAAACAACAACAACACAGAAAGAAAGAAAGAAAGAAAGAAAGAAAGAAAGAAAGAAAGAAAGAAAGAAAGAAAGAAAGAAAGAAAGAAAGAAAGAAAGAAAGAAAGAAAGAAAGATCTAGTGGCAAATATATACCTATATACCTCAGTGTTTTATCTGATGTCTAAAATGTCCTACTTGTTCCTGGGTTGGGCTGGTTAGCTGACCATAATAACAGTTAATTTGTCAAACCTAAAAATATTGAGGAGAGAGTAACATTTGGAGTGAAAGCAGAACTTCATCAGCAGTGGCTAGATATGTAAATACTGAGGGCTAGAGCTAGAAATATGTTTGGCAAAAGGCTAAAGAAATTATCAAAGAACTATTTGAGATAGCACCAAGCGTGCTTTTCCATTGTATGAGTGTTTGTTTGTGTGTGTTTGCTGGGAGCATTAATTTTATTTCCATAAAATACTATTCTGCCAATGTAGTATTTTAATTTTTTTCCTTTTCCTCAGCTTATGGGAATTTTTTTCTTTTCTCTTTCAGCTTATGGGAAAGTATTTCTGGTTCGTAAAATAAGTGGCCATGATGCTGGAAAGCTGTATGCCATGAAAGTTTTAAAAAAGGCAACAATAGTTCAGAAGGCTAAAACTACAGAGCATACAAGGACAGAACGACAGGTTCTGGAGCACATTAGACAGTCGCCATTTTTGGTGACATTGCACTATGCTTTCCAGACAGAGACCAAGCTTCATCTCATCTTAGGTAAGTGTCCATTGTTGTCATACTTTCTATGAAAACATTTTTCTTTAGGTCTTGAGGCAGCAGAGTTTGGACTTAATGAAATTGTTTTGCCTCTCATTCTCTTTGCGGTGGCCTTTCCTTTAGCATCTTGCTCTGGAAGTGAGACTCTTCCCTACCCCAGCATGAAGACCTTTGTACACATCTATTCCACACTCTGTGATTACTCAGTGTGCATCCACCCAGTGTAAGGAACTTGACGGCTGTGCGAGCCCTGATTTGTACTTAGTTCTCAAGAATGCACAGGTCTGGGTTGACAGGGAACAGTTATGGAAGCTGATAGTGGGAAAACATAAAAAAGAATGTTATTTCTACGGACACTTTTCGTGTCCTGGTGGGAAGCCTGTATATAAAGGGAGTATCCTGCTAATCCCTAAACCCTCTCATTTCCCAGAGGTATTTTCTGAATCCTTTACTTTCCTCCTTGGCCTGTTGTTTATGATCTTTGGGAAAGCCCCAGCATATAGTGCCATAGAAAAACAGGACCATTTTCTGGTCCTACTAGAAGTGAATGACAATACTCTGAGTGTTGCACTCCAACATAGTTGAGGATTTCATGTTACCGTTTGCAAATGTGCACAGTAATTTCCTCCTGGAGTTGGTGTGAGAATAGATAAGTTAAAATTCCATGCTGTTCTGGAAGCAGTATCTATTTACGTGTCAAGAGTATATTCGCATTACTTAATCTTCACCAGATCTGACCCTCACAGCAAGATCCCTTGGCCCTGCAAGAGCCCCTCTTCAGTGTGCTAAGGTCCTGGAAGCTGCATGTACTGAACTTGCATATCTTGTATAACCTTGAAAACTAAGATTAGGACTCAGGTCTGACTCAGTGTAAAGTCTGTTCTCTTATGGTGAAACAAAACTGTCTCCATTTGTTGATTAGCAGTAAGAACTTTTAAATATGTATGTGGCAATTTTATTATATGCTCTTATTATCTAAAATTTGGAGTTATTTTTCTGCCATGAAGTTACACATTAGGCTAACTGTGCAGTTTGTCATCAACTAAGAATCCTAAATCTTTTTTTTTCTATATTCTTTATTTACATTCCAAATGATTTTCCCTTTCCCGGTTTCCCCTTCCCCGAAAGTCCCATAAGCCCTCTTCCTTCCCCCTGTTCCCCAGTCAACCCCATCCCACTTCCCTGTCCTGGTATTCTCCTACACTGCTACATCGAGTCTTTCCAGGACCAGGGGCTTCTCCTTCCTTCCTTCTTGGGAATCAATTGATATGTAAATTGTGTCTTGGGTATTCCAAGCTTCTCGGTTAATATCCAGTTATCAGTGACTGCATACCATGTGTGTTCTTTTGTGATTGGGTTACCTCACTAAGGATGATATTTTCCAGTTCTGACCATTTGCCTAAGAATTTCATGAATTCATTATTTTTAATTGCTGAGTAGTATTCCATTGTGTAAATATACCACATTTCTGTATCCATGCCTCCATTGAGGGACATCTGGGTTCTTTCCAGCTTTCATGCAATAAGGACACATGCTCCACTGTGTTCAAGAATCTTAAATCTTATATGAGTATAAGATACAATCTCTCATGTCCTATTAGAGTGCCTAGCAACCTCATCTTCTTCCCATTGTTCCAGTCAGTGTCAACTGGCCCTGCATTCTGCCTCCTGTGTATGTCTACTGTATTGACTATTTTTATTTATTTTGTTAATTTTTATACACTATATTTTGATCATGTTTTCTCTATCCATATGGTTTTTCAAAAGACCTTTAGTGTTAATTGTTCCTCCCTATAGACCCTCCTGCATCCTACCCTCCCATCTCCTTCCATGTAATTCTCCTATTTTCCCTTTTATCTCTCTGGTAACACTATTCTATTTCCCCTCCTTGGGAGGTCCCCTTCTCACTCCTCACAACCCTCCCCCCCCCCAGTCCCTATATAGGTTCCTAACCTCTGTGGTTATTCGGATTGTAGCACATATCACAAGCTCAAAAGGTTGTCTTTTGAGTCATATTACCTCACTCAGGAGATTATATCTAGCTTTATCCTGCAAATTTCATAATTTCATTATCTTAATAACCAAATAATATTCCACTGTGTAAATGTACCACATTTTCTTTATCCATCAGTTGATGGACATCTAGGCTATTTCCAGTGTTCGACTATTATGAGAGCAGGAGGGAACATGGATAAGCAGACATCTCTATAGTAAGATGTAGAAATTGGGTGTGTGCCCATGAGTGGGTTAGCCTGATCCTAAGGTGCCTCCACATTGATTTCTACAGTGGCTAAACCAATGTGCACTTCCCGGCAGCGATGAGTAAGTGTTCCCCTTTCTCTACTTCTGCACCAGCATTGCTGTCTTTTTAAACCGATCATAGCCATTCTGTTAAGGGTAAGAAGGAATTGCAGGGAGTTTTAGTTTTAGTTTCCTGATTCTTGAGGATGCTGACCATTCTTCAAATGTTTCTCAGCCATTTGTGTTTCATCTTTTGAGAACTCTTCAATTCTGTACCCATTTTTCAATTGATTTTTTTAAAGTTCTTGATACTAGTCCTCTATCAGATGTGTAGTTGCTAAATATTTTTCCCATTTTGTAGCCTGCTGCTTTTCTGGAATGATAGTGTTCTTTGCTATACAGAAGCTTTACAGCATCATGAGGTCTCATTTATTAATTGTTGGTCTCAGTGTCTGTGTCATTGGTGTCCTGCTCAGAAAGTCTTCTTCTGGGTCAATGAGTTCAGGCCTATTCCCTGCTTTCACTTTTATTAGATTCAGAACATCTAGTTTTCTCTTGAGGCCCTTGATCCATTTGAAGTTGAATTTTGTTCAGGATGATAAGTATGGATCTATTTGCACTCTTCTACATGCAGATATCCAGTTTGAATAGCACCGTTTATTGATGATGCTGTCTTTTTTCCCAGTGTGTATTTTTGGTTTCTTTGTTTAAAAAAAAATCCAAATATCTGGAATTACATCTGGGTCTATTCCAGTGGTTTGCTGCTTTTATTACTATAGCTCTGTAATACAGCTTGAAGTCTGGGGTGTTGATACCTCCTGTAGTTCTTTTATTATTTGGAATTAGTTTAGCTATCCTGTTTGTTTGTTTTGTGTGTGTGTGTGTGTGTGTGTGTGTGTGTGTGTGTGTGTGTTTGCCTGGATGTGTGTAAGTATGTGTTTCCATATGAAATTGAATATTGTTTTCTTCTTTTTTTTTTTTTTTAATTTTATTTTATTTTATTTTTTTAATTTACATTCCAAATCACTTCCCCTTTCCCGTTTCCTCCCTCCCCGAAAGTCCCATAAGCCCCCTTCCCTCCCTCTTTTCTCCGTTCAACCCCCTCTCATTACTCTGTCCTGGCGTTCCCCTACATCCAGTCTTTCCAGGACCAGGGGTCTCTCCTTCCATCTTTTTAGAAATCTATTGATATGCTGATTGTGTCTAGGGTATTCTGAGATTCTGGGTCAATATCCCCTTATCAGTGACTTCATACCATGTGTGATCTTTTGTGATTGGGTTACCTCACTAAGGATGATATTTTCAAGTTCTGACCATTTGCCTAGGAATTTCGTGAATTCATTGTTTTTAATTGCAGAGTAGTATTCCATTGTGTAAATATACCACATCTTCTGAATCCATTCCTCCGTTGAGGGACATCTGGGTTCTTTCCAGCTTCTGGCTATTATAAATAAGGCTGCTATGAATATAGTGGAGCATGTGTCCTTATTGCATGCAGGTAAAGCCTTTGGGTATATGCCCAGGAGTGGTATAGCCGGATCCTCCGGAAGTGTCATGCCCAGTTTTCTGAGGAGCCGCCAGACTGCTTTCCAGAGTGGTTGTACCAGCCTGCAATTCCACCAGCAGTGGAGGAGTGTTCCTTTGTTTTCTTCTTGTTGAAAATTGTGTTGGAATTTTGGTGGGGATTGCATTGAGTCTGTAGATTGCTTTTGGTAGGATGGCCATTTTCACACTATTAATTCTATCCAGGAGCATGGGAGATCTTTCTGTCTTTTGATGCCTTTCTCAGTTTCTTTCTCCAATATCTTCAAGTTTTTACTATACAAGTCTTTTGCTTGTTTGCTTAGAATTATCCTAAGATCTTTTTTGAGTTTATTGTGAAAGGTATTGTTTCTCTGATTTCTTTTTCAGTCTGTTTATCATTTTTGTATAGGAAAGTAAGTGATTTTTATGTGTTATTTTTCTATCCTGCTCCTTTGCTGAAAGGGTTTATGAGCTATAGAAGTTTGCTGATAAAATCTTTAGCATCTTTTATATGTACATTCTTATCTACAAATAAAGATACTTTGACGTCTTCCTTTCCTGTTTGTATTCCCCTTGACCTCCAACAGTTGTATTATTGCTGTAAGATAAGACTTAAGTATTCTGACTTTTCTCTGTTTAGGATAGTGTTGACTGTGGGCTTGCTTCACAATGCCTTTATTATGGTGAGATATGACCCCCTTATCCCTAGTCTCTCCAGGACATTTACCATAAGGGATGTTGAGTTTTGTCAGAGGACTTTTCTGCACCTAATGAGATGATCATTTGTTTTTGTTTTTTGTTTTGTCTTTCAGTTTATTTACATGGTGGATTACATTTATTAATTTATGTATGTTGAACCATCCTTGCATCCCTGCTATGAAAACAACTTGATCATGGTGGATAATCTTGTTCTTGATTTGGGTTTGCAAGTATTTTATTGAGAATTTTTGCCTCTATGATGTATTGGTCAATGACTTTTTTATTAATCATATTATTCATTTGCATTTCAAATGATATCCCCCTTCTCAGTTACCCCTCCACAACCTCCCCCTCCCCCCCCTTTGCCTCTATGAGGGTGCTCCTCCACCCACTCACCCACTTCTGACTCACTTCTCTAGCATTTCCTATGCTTGGGTATCAAGCTTCCCTCCACTCCATTGATGTCAGAGAAAAGCTGTCCTCTGCTACATATGTATCTGGAGCCATGGCTCCCTCCATGTGTACTCTTTGGTTGATGGTTTAGTCCCTGGGAGCTCTTGGTGTTCCAGTTAGTTGATATTATTCTTCGTATGGGGTTGCCATCCCCTTCTGCTCCTTCAGCCCTTCCCCCAGATCTTCCATTGGGGTGCCTGGCTCAGTCTGATGGTTGGCTGTATCTGCGTCTATATTGGTCAGGTACTGGTAGAACCTCTTTTGGATCTTTAATTTTGGTTTGGAGTAATAGTGGCTTTGTAAAAAAAAAAATTAAAAAAATGTTCCTTTAGTTTCTATTTTTGCAGAATAATTTGAGGAGTATTACCATTAGTTCTTCTTTGAGGGTCTGGTCGAATTCTATGCTGAATCCACCTAGCTCTACCCTGTTTTTGATTGGGAAATTTTAAATTATTGCTTCTATTTTACTATGGATCTATTTAAATTGCTTACTTCATCTTGATTTAACCTTGGTTAGTCATATATATCAAATCATAAATCATACATATCAAATCATAAACTTGGTTAATGATATATATCAATAGTTTGTCCTTGTTAATTTTTAAAAACGTTTTCCTGATTGGTGGTGTACAGGTTTTTAAAGTATGTTCTTAATGTTCTCTGACTTTCCTCAGTGACTGTTGTCCCTTTTCTCATCTCCAAGTTTTATTAATTTATGTCTTTTCTCTCCATCTTTTGCTTACTTCAACTAGATTTGTTTGTGAAGCTTGATGATTTTCTCAAAGAACCAGTGCTGTTTCATTTATTCTTTGTACTGTTTTTGTTTTTTGTTTCCATTTTATTGATTTCAGACCTGAGTTTGATTATTTCTTCCCATATATTGTTCTTGGATATTATTTTTTCTTATTGCTCTAGAACTTTCAGATGTGTCATTAAGTTACTAATATGAGATCTTTTCAGTTTTTCCCATAGACACTTAGTATGACCTTGACTCTTAGAACTGCCCTCATTGTATTCCATTTAGGTATGTTGTGTTTGCATTTTTATTCAGTTTTTAAAAGTTTTAAATTTCCCTCTCAATTTTTGTTTGGATCTAATCTTCATTCAGTAGTGAGTTGTTCAGTTTCCATGAATTTTTATACTTTCTGCTGTTTCTGTCATTAATCCATGGTGGTCAGATAGGAGGCACAGTATTATTTCAGTTTTTTAAAATCTGTTGAGACTTGCTTTATATGCTAATATAAATTTCTTCAATTTTGAAGAAAGTTCTTTGAGTTGCCAAGAAGAAAGTATATTCTTTAGTGTCTGGGCAAAATGTTAGGTCCATTTAATTTATGATGCTATTTAACTTGTTTTTTTTTCAGTTCAGTTTTACTCGCCTATTGTCAAGACATGGGGGGTGAAGTCACCTACCATTACCATGTGAAGATCAATATGTGATTTTAGCTATAGTAGTGTTTCTTTTATGAACTTGGGTATTCTTGTGGTTTGATGCATAAATATTTTGAATTGCAATATCCTCTTGGTGAATTTTTTTCATTAATGAGTATGTAGTGTCCATCACTATCCTTGCTGATTAGTTTTGAAGTAAATATTATCAGACATTAAAATGGCTACATTGCTTGCTTCTTGAGTTGATTTGCTTAAAATATTTTTTCAAGACTTTTATCCCGATGTATCTATTTTTGATGTTAAGGTGTATTTGTTGGATGCAACAGAACAATGGATCCAGTTTTCTAATCCAATATGTTAGTCTGTCTTTTTTATTGGAAAATTGAGGTCATTAATATAGTTATTAATAAGCAGTATTTATTGATTCCTGATTTTTGTTGTTGTTGTGGTAGTGGTGTTTCCCTTCACACCCTATTTACTCTCCTGGGAGTATTTATTCCTTGTGTTCTCTTGGTTGTGTTAACCTCTTTAAACTGAAATTTTTTTTATTAAACTAATAAAACTTATTTTAAAATATACAACTCAGTATTGACATTTTCTAAGTTGTCAAAGTAATTTATAATAGTTAAATGCCTCTAAAATATACATGGTAGCTTATGAAGCTAAAAGTAATATACACTCAATCTAGTTGAAACATTAAACATGGTAGAAGTAGAAAAAATTCTCTTATGAAGTCTAAACTGAAATTTTCTTTCAAATGTTTTCTGTAGTGCTGGTTGATGAACAGAAATTGCTTACATTTGTTTTTTATAATAAAAATGTTTTCTTTCTTTGTGTATTGTGATCGCTCAGTATACTGGTCTGAGCTTGTATCTATGCTTTTTTCAGAAGTTGTTAGAATATTCATTTGCCTCTTCTGGCTTTCAGAAGAAAATGTCAGGGTTATCTAATAGGCTTGCCATTGTATATGACTTAGCTTCTTCCTCTGGCAAAATTAATATTCTTTGTGTTCTGTACATTTATTGTTTTGATTATTTTGTGTCATGAGTATTTTTTTCCTGCTCCTGTCTAGTCGGTGGTCTACATGCTACTTTGATAAGCTAGATGAACCGAAAGCTAGTAAGAATCTAGACTCCTCCATCAGCATTATTGTATTGTAGCCTGCCCTTCCTTTCTCCCTGATTCCATACTCTCCTTTCTTCTGCCTGGATCCCCTCTTCTCTTCTTTTGTTTTTTATTATTTATTGCAACTACTTTAGTTTTCTTTCTTTTTAAAAGTAAATCATATTTTAAATTTAAAAGATGGGAATTTGATTAAATTCAGTAGCCCCCCCCAATAATCTCTCTCTTTTTTTAATCACTTACTCTGTATTATTTTTAATCTCAGGCAGAATCCCATAAACAAATACAAATAAACTAAGGAAATGTTTCTTATACCAGCCCAAGAGTGGAATGTGGCCAAGGCAACATTTTCATTCCACAGTAAGTTTCAGTACACTAGAAAACATGCCATTCTGTCCACATAGATTTGTTTGGTACAGTTGCTCTTTGTCCACATTGAAAGCTATTTTCTTATTTGAATTTAAAAATGAACTTTCCAGAAATTCAGAACAAGAATTTATTATACTCTACAGTTTGGTTCAGTTATTGTTCGCAGTACTCTGATACTAGGGATTTCCAAATAAGGTGCTGTGCTTAGTTGGATTAGTAGATGACTGCATGATTCCTTTCCAATTTGTATCCCTTTGACCTCTTTTTGTTGTCTAATTGTTCTAGCTAGAACTTCAAGTACTATATTGAAAAGATATGGAAGCTGGGCGGTGGTGGCGCACGCCTTTAATCCCAGCACTTGGGAGGCAGAGGCAGGAGGATTTCTGAGTTCGAGGCCAGCCTGGTCTACAAAGTGAGTTCCAGGACAGCCAGGGCTACACAGAGAAACCCTGTCTCGAAAAACCAAAAAAAAAAAAAAGAAAAGATATGGAGAGAGAGAGAGCAGCCTTGTCTAGTCCCTGATTTTAGTGGGATTGCTTCAAGTTTCTCTCCATTTAGATTGATGCTGGCTACCGGTTTGCTGTAAATTGCTTTTACTATGTTTAGATATGGGCCTCGAATTCCTGATCTTTCCAAGACCTTTAGCATGAAAGGATGCTGAATTTTGTCAAATGCTTTCTCAGCATCTAATGAGATGACCATGTGGTTTTTTTCTTTGAGATTGTTTATATAGTGGATTACATTGATGGATTTCCTTATATTGAACCATCCCTGCATCCCTGGGATGAAGCCTACTTGATCGTAGTGAATGATCGTTTTGATGTGTTCTTGGATTCGGTTGGCAAGAATTATTATTGAGTATTTTTGCATCAATATTCATAAGAGAGATTGGCCTGAGATTCTCTTTCTTTGTCGGATCTTTGTGTGCTTTTGGTATTAGTGTAATTGTGGCTTCATAGAACGAGTTGGGTAGTGTTCCTTCTGTTTCTATTTTGTGGAACAGTTTGAAGAGTATTGGTGTTAGGTCTTCTTTGAAGGTCTGATAGAATTCTGCACTAAAACCATCTGGACCTGTGCTTTTTTTGGTTGGAAGACTTCCAATGACAACTTCTATTTCTTCAAGGGTTATAGGACGGTTTAGATGGTCTATTTGATCCTGATTTAATTTTGGTATTTGGTATCTGTCAAGGAAATTGTCCATTTCCTCGAAATTTTCTAGTTGTGTTGAATACAGGTTTTTGTAGTAGGATCTGATGATTTTTTGAATTTCCTCAGTTTCTGTTGTTATCTCTCCCTTTTCGTTTCTGATTTTATTAATTTGGATACTACCTCTGTGCCCTCTGGTTAGTCTGGCTAAGGGCTTATCTATCTTGTTGATTTTCTCAAAGAACCAACTCCTCGTTTTGTTGATTCTTTATATGGTTTTATTTGTTTCTACTTGATTGATTTCAGCCCTGAGTTTGATGATTTCCTGCCTTCTACTCCTCTTTGGTGTATTTGCTTCTTTTTATTCCAGGGCTTTCAGGTGTGCCATTAAGCTGTTAGTGTATGCTGTCTCCCGTTTCTTTTTGGCGGCACTCAGGGCTATGAATTTTCCTCTAAGCACTGCTTTCATTGTGTCCCATAAATTAGGTTATGTTGTGCCTTCATTTTCATTAACTTTCAAAAAGTCTTTGATTTCTTTCTTTATTTCCACCTTGACCAAGTTATCATTGAGTAGAGCATTGTTCAGCCTCCATGTGTACATGGGTTTTCTTTTGTTTTTGTTGCCATTGAAGACCACCCTTATTCCATAGTGATCTGATAGGAGGCATGGGATTAGTTCTATCTTCTTATATCTGTTGAGGTCTGATTTGTGACCAATTATATAGTCAATTTTGGAGAAGGTACCATGAGGTGCTGAGAAGAAGGTGTATTCTTTAGCTCTAGGATGAAATGTTCTATATATATCTGTTAGTTCCATTTGGTCCAAGGCTTCAATTAGATTCACTGTGTCCCTGTTTAGTTTCTGCTTTCCTGAACATTCCATTTCAGAGAGCGGGGTGTTGAAGTCACCCACTATTACTGTGTGAGGTGCGATGTGTGCTTTGAGTTTTAGTAAAGTTTCTTTTACGAATGAGGGTGCTCTTGCATTTGGAGCATAGATATTCAGAATTGAGAGTTCTTGTTGGTGGATTTTTTCCCTTGATCAGTATGTAGTGTCCTTCTGTGTCTTTTTTGATGACTTTAGGTTGAAAATCAATTTTATCTGATATTAGGATGGCTACTCCGGCTCGTTTCTTGGGTCCATTTGCTTGTAAAATTGTTTTCCAGCCTTTTACTCTGAGGTAGTGTTTGTCTTTGACACTGAGGTGCGTTTCCTGCATGCAGCAAAATGCTGGTTCCTGTTTACGTATCCAGTCTGCTAGTCTATGTCTTTTAATTGGGGAATTGAGACCATTGATATTAAGAGAGATTAAGGCATAGTGATTATTGCCACCTGCCATTCTTGACGCTATCTTTATGTTTGAGTGGTTATCTACTTTTGGGTTTGATTCAAGAAGGTTATTATCTCATTTTTTCCAGGGTGTTGTTTCTCTCCCTGTATTGGCGGTTTCCACCTATTATCCTTTGCAGGGCTGGATTTGTGGAAAGATATTGTGAAAATTTGGTTTTATCATGGAATATCTTGGTCTCTCCATCTATGGTGATTGAGAGTTTTGCTGGGTATAGTAGTCTAGGCTGGCATTTGTGCTCTCTTAGTGTCTGCATGAGATCTGCCCAGGATCTTCTGGCTTTCATAGTCTCTGGTGAGAAGTCTGATGTGATTCGGATAGGTCTTCCTTTATATGTTACTTGGCCTTTTTACATTGTTTTCAACCTTTATAGAAAAGCCATATGGGAAGAATCTGTATTCTAACCATTTGTGATTGTGTACCATTCCATTGTATGAGAGTATGCATTTCTATACAGAGTATATCATCAAATTTCTGGATATTTGTGCATCTCTTAAACGAGGAGCGGTGTGTCATTGTAGGGTCAACTTTCTTTTTACTTGCTCTCCTGGGGCTGGCAGTATCTTCATATATTCTTGAAGAGCAAAATTATGGTTTTAAGAATTATTTATTTGTACTCTTTTCTCATTTTTTTCTTCTCAATGTCTAGAATCTCTTAGAAAGATTGACCATTTGTGATAAGTATTAGCACATTTTTCATTTCTTAACTCTGTTTACAATGCTTTTATCAAGCAAATTGAATTTTATATATAGTAGAATTTATTTTTAAAATTATCTTTATGGCCTTAATTTTAAATCATAATTGAAAGACCCTCTGTTCTCTTAAGATTAAAAGGAATTTATTGATTTCTTTTTTTTCTTTAGTGTTTTCATGGATCTAATTTTTATTTGAAGAACTTTGATCCACATGGAATTTTTGTTTTTTGAGTATGACAAGAAATAAGGATCTAGCTTTTTAGATGGCTACCCAGTTTTTCTGCATTATTGAGAGAGAAAGCTTATTGTTCACCCGGATTTGAGATGCAGCCTTTTTTCATCTGTATGTATCTGGATGTATTTCCTGGCTTTCTGTTCTGTTTGTCTTATTAGATAATGTCCAAGCACCATACTGTGATACCTTTATCAAGGCGTTACAGTATATTCTAGTAGTCAGCAATGACTAGTAATGCTGTTTCTCCAACAACCCTTGCTTTTTAAATATTGATGATATTGAGAACTTTATGCAGGACTCTTTCTCAATATGACCCTTATTATCAAAGTGTCTTGTTCTAGGGAGAGAAAAAACTTTTTAGTGCTTTTACTGAGATGTCTTTAAATTAAAATTTTTAACTTTGAGCAAACTGAAATTTTGATGATATTGGTTAGTCCTGTTCAAGAAGATGGTATGTCCTTGTCTGTAGGAATCTGCATCTGAGATTGTCAAGAATGTTTTAACATTATCTTTCTAACTGTGTCTTGATTAATATTGAATATACCATCATTTGTTGCTCTTGTGAACATGACCTACTCTATCTTATAGCTGATGGATTCCACTTTTCTGCATTAATTTTATATCTTGAGATCTTACTGCCTTGTTCCTTTTCAGCTTGCCCCAGGACATGTTGTTAGGTTTCTGTGATGTTTCTCTATATCTTATTTTCCTGATGTTTAACTCAAGGAGATTTATAGCCATCCATATTGTTTTTAAGGATGTTTTAGAGATTCAAGTCTAGGCTATCATCTGGCTCACTGTAGAATGTTTGACAGGGCTTACTCTAGGGGGATAGAATTTGCTTGGTTGGCACAGGCTTCTCCAAGTAAGATAATTATGATGATAGTAGTATCTTACCAGATGCTATCTGTGACATTTGTTTTTAGTAGCCAGTTATGGAATAGTCTAGCATTTTCCAACAGAACTGACTGAGCATGTATGATTGCTTCCCACAATAAGCTTTAATTATAATTATCTCTCATTTGTTTATATTCCATCTTCCATTCTCTAAATCAGTAGGCAGTACTTTTTTTGACCAGTACAGGGCCAGATGGTAACTATTTTAAGCTTTGCAGGCTTTCAAGTCTTTTTGACCATAGATTATAGTAAACAAATATAGTACAGTTCCAGCAAAATGTTCATTATAAATTGGAAGTGGACTAGATTTGCCCTCTGAGTTATTTGCTGTCCCTTGCTCTAAACTCATCTGTTGAAAGGCGCGTGTGTGTGTGTACACATGCACATGTGGAAGTCAGAGGTTGTTGACATTAAATATCTTCTACAATCTATCTTCACCTTTTCTTTTGAGACAGTCTTTCTCTGCACCTGGATCTCATTAGCTAGACTAGCTTAGGGATTTAATACGGTCCATATGGATTCTCTTGTTTTGAACTCCCCAGCTCTAGGAGTACAGTTCTGGGCCTCCATATATGACTTTTTTCATGGGTTCTGGGGATTAAACTCAAATCTTCATGCTTACAGAGCAAGCCATTTATTGACTGAGTCATGTCTCCTGTTCAGTTAAGTCACATTTTTGTTTCAAATGTTGTTCTATAGCTTCTTAGATTCCTTTGTTTTATCTTAAGGAGTTTCCCCCTTTTGCATTTCTTGCATCTTTCCAAATTTTATAATATGGATAGCTTAACTTTTTTTATGAGTTTCTTTCTACCTATGTTCAGATACAAGAAATATAAAACATTTTCATGTTTTTGGAGCTCAACAGAAGTTAAAATTCTATGTGGAAAATAATCTGTACAAAACAGTTTTTTCTTTTAGTAGTCTCTGAAAATACTGATTTTTTTCAAAACACCGGCTGATCTTTGACTTTAATAATCAGTCAAGTTAATTGGTAAGATTCATCAGACATAAAAGAAGCAAATTACAAGTATATTTAGAACATTTTTAACAAATGCTACCTCAGTCTTGTAGATAGTTCCATCCTGATGTGTCATCCTTTCAATAAGAGTTAGATGTTTAAGATATTGAAGTTCATGTTTGAGTCCTAGTTTCATCTCAGAAATTGCAAAGGTGTTGATGCTTGATGAGATGGTAACAATGGTTCATTGTGCATTGTAGTAGCTGAAGTCACAGAACAGACAGGAACTGCTGTCAGACATTCCTTTTTTTTTTTTTTAGGTAAATATAACTGATTCACAAGAGAAGGCTTCCTGTGGTGGTTTTGATGAGCTTAAGGTGTCATCGTATGAAGAGTGGGCATACAAAAGTAGAAACAGAAAGGATAGCATGTGTGATTGGAGACTGAACACAGAAGAGAGGCTTTCCTTGAAAGCAGGAGGTTGTAGTTTGCCTGACAGCTAGCTCTGCTGCTTGCCCTCCCACTAGTATTGTAGAAGCTGTGAGCAAGCCAGCCTTGAAACAGCTCGCGGGCTCCACCTGTGGCTCTTCCACTGTATCCTCAGAGGAAACTGCGCTGGAGCGTTTCTGTAGTTCCAACAGCACTTTACGCCTTGCCCCATTTCTCCACGTGTAATAAAAGCAACTGAGCTTGAGAATGTGTAGGGGGGGATTTTCTGGGCCCAACATTAGGTAATGTGTACAAAGGCCATGAAAACCTGTAAATGTGCTCCACCAAAGAAAGATGTCCGCTCCCTTTCAACAGAGGGAGTTACCCATTTGGCTCCAATACAGGGGCTTCTTGTCAGGAATATTAAGAGTGCCAGGAGAGTCTGTCTTGCTTCAGCAACACACACATTAAAATGGCTCCCATGCAAGCAGGACAGGCATTTCCAGAGAAAAAGTTGTTACAAATACAACAGAATCTGACCATTTTGTTTTGAAATATACCAAGTGGATAGTCTATGCTTAGAAGACAATAATTTTGATTGAAATCAAGTATCATTTTAATCTAATGAAGATACTTTATGTTTTTTATTCATAGCAAGAGACTTTATTTGCAGTGGTTGTTCTGTTTAATAAACCCTTGAAAAGTTTGATTTATGTTATTTGTTCTTCAGAATAACCCTATAGACTGTGGTTACTTACTTGTTTTAAAGGGTATTGTTAATGTTGACAGTTTCAAAGGTATATATACTGAATTTTAGTTACTCTCACCCCCCATTACCTTATTCTCCCCTGACTTCTTCACAGATTCCTTTCTTCTTCCCAATAAGCCTCCTTACTACATTCATGTCTTATGCATGTTACCCACTGTACTTAAGCAGGACTTCTGCATGAACGTGGATGGCTAAGTTACTTACTAGGCAGCTTTATATCACCAAAGAGTGACACTCCTTCCTCCAGCCACTCTTAACTTTGTAATCCTTCAGGGAGTTGTGAGGCCTCATAAACTTGATCCTAATCTTGTACAGGGAACCACAGCTGCAGTGAGTTTATATAGAAGGTATGTCCTGTTCAGAAGATGTTTTACATCTTAAATTCTTTTTGCCCCTTCTTCCATGATGTTCCTTTAATATTGAGGGTATGTATATATGTGATATGCACATCCTTTTAACAGCTGAGCACTCCGTAGTCACTTATCCTCTGCACTTTAACCAGTTGTGAATCCTAGTATCTTAACCACTACAAAAAGGGCCTCCTCTGCTGAGGGCTGTACTAGTCTATGAGTACAAAGATAAGTCTATAGCAGGCAGTTCTTACTATATCTGTTTAGCAAAATAATAACAGTAAGTTCTTCCCTTGGGACTCTGGCATCCATACATCGGGTTCATGGCAGGGCTTACAGACCTAGACAAGAGTTCTGTCCTGTGGGGCAGGCCTTACATCAACCAGATATTGCCCCCGTGGCATTCATGCCAGTATTGCAATAATCATGCCAGATTGATTGTTACTGAAGCTCAGAGTTTATCTCTGGGTAAGAATCTTAAAGATGTACCTTCTAGGAGCCTTCATAGAATCTCTCAAACCTAAAGCTTCATTGTTGCCTTCTGTCCTTTTGCAACAACTTACCTGACTTCACTGAAAATTAATCAGATCCCATTCCTGCAAACTCAGATTTACTTAAAATTATCGGTATCTTGGGACTGCATCATAGATTGACAGTGAATAAGGATGTTGATTGTGATGGTTAGTGTAAACTGCCCATTTGACATTTGACTTGGGAGATGAGCCTCCAGATATGCCTGTGGGGAATTATATTGATTATGCTGATATGTGAAGACAGACACACACACTGTGGGTGGCACCATTTCATGCATGGAATCCTTAACTGTTATATAAATGTAGGAAGTGAGCTGAGCATCAGCCTGCATTTGTCCTCTGCTTCATGATTGGATGAGGTGTGACCAGGTGCTTCACATTCTGACACCTTGACTTCCCCACTACAGACAGTATGTACTTTTGAACTATGAACCAGAATAAACCCTTTCTCTTTAAGGTTGCATTTATCAAAGTATTTTATCACAGCAATAGGAAAAGAAATTTAGACACTTAAGAGTTATAGGGGTTTTGTTTTGTTTTGTTTGACACATTGTTGAATATGAATGACGTCTAGCTTTAAGAAAAAAATATTTTATTTTTAATTATGTAAATATATGTGTGATTGTGTGCATGTGAATGTAGGGTCCAAAATGTTCAGAGAGGGATTCAGAACCTCTGGAGTGGAGTGAACCTCTGATGCCTGATGTGGGAGTGGAAACTGAACTTGGTTCCTTTGCAAGAATACTCTATGCTTTTAGCCACTGAGCCATCTTACCAGTCACAGCCTCTGCCTTTGTTTTTCTGTTTTTTTGTTTGTTTTGGTTTGGTTTTTGTTTGTTTGGTTTTGTTTTTTTGCTTTTTTACTTTTTGTTTTTTGTTTTTGTTTTTGGAGAAAGAACTTAATAAAAACTGGCAGTATTTACTAAATTACTGTGTAAATATCTTGTGACTCAGCAATGTAGTTTTAGGTATCTGACTTACCAAATAATACCTGCCCAGGTAGATAAAGTATCCCTTGAGAACATTTCTTACTGCACATATTATAAGAATGAGAATGCCAGTACAAATGCAGGTTGTCTGTAAGCCAGGGAATTTTAGATTTATTCTTCCAGAATCTCAAAGGAGGGGGTTTGATAGGAATGTGGCAAGTATTTTTACAGTCACTTTTCAATTGCTTTAGTATTTACTTACCACCAGGCACCACTATGGGTACTTTTTAGTATAACAACTCATAAGTCTTTCCAGGCAGCCCTTAGAGACTGGTGTATCATCTTTGTGATACAGATGAGGTGATTTGAGCTAGATGGCTGACCTCTAAAGAAGTAACGTGGCATCTGTGTGTCCAGCTCCTGTGTTATTTTGGTGCATCAGGAGGAGCACATTTATTTTAGTAACAGATTGTGAAAAACAACTGCAGTGTCTATTTTTGTTACTTTTCTTTATCTTTCCCAGTTTACCCTTCTTCCTACTTAATAAGTCTTCTTCCCATGTCATCACACTTGGGTCCCTCCATTGCTTAAAGACGCTCACTCACTTTCATGTACTTGAAGCAGAAGAATGCATGTTAAATAGATTTGTTTTGTCTCTGTGACAAACAACTGAATTCAAAAAGGAAAGGTCTATTTTGGCTCATAATTTTGCCCTGTAGTTTGCTAACTCCATTGTGTCTTGGCTTGTAGCATGGCTTAACATCATGGTGGAAGGGCGTGGTGGAAAAGTACTCTTCACTTATACCATTCAGGAAACAGAAAAGTAACAGGAAGGGGCCACAGCCAAGATGTACCTGACAAAGACCTGACCACAGCAACACATTTCCTTTAATCAGGCCCCTCCCTATACCATCTTTCAAAAGTTTATTTGGATTTTTGAATTTATCAATTGATTGTTAAACTATTAATAATTAGATTCCTCATGATCTAGTGCTCTTTGAAAATGTCTGCATAGACATACCCAGAGGGGTGCTTTAGTGCAATCTCAATTCAATCAAATTGGCAATAAGATTAACCATGACATACTCTTAAATCCATAGTCAGGTTTTCAGACTAATCTGACCATCCTGTCTCCTCTCCTACCCAATCTCTTATTAATCTACTCTCCTTCCTATGCTGTAACTGAGCTAAATTATTCACCTACTCCTTTGTAAACATGCATTTCCTTTTTAATTTTTTTTTTTCTGTTTGAAAACAATTTCAGTATTTCCTAACTGAAAGTGCCAGGTGCAATTCTTGATCGCCCCAGCCCTTGGCTATCCCACTTTTTCTGGAGTTGTTTGACTTAAATGATTTGATGTCTGTAAAGTGCTTAGTGCCAACCCTGGCAGATACTGATCCGTCAGTTTAACTATCAAAATAAAGTTGAGAAAAGTACAAGATGGAACTAGAACATCTTGTGGTGGTGTAAAGAAGAAAGTGTAATGGGGGCAGAAGCAAAGCTCTCCCTTGTGGAATAATACTGACATAGAGAGGGGAAAAGGGAGTTATAAAATCATCACTCCACACTAAAATGAGTGGGCGATAGTTTAGTGAGAAGCAAGATTTTTTGCATAATCTCAGTTCATTTCTTCATAGTTTGCCAGTTGAATACAAGGAAAAACATAGTAACTTTACAGTGGAGAAAATTGACAATCAACTTCAATGACTCTAAATTAATGACATGATCAAAATTAACTTTAGTGTAGGAAAAACTAATCTGCATTTCCCATGTGGTCTAAGAAGATAGGATCATCCATTGGTATTTGTTTTAGGAATTTATTACTTTCATATGATCATGACAAAACATCATATAAAACCTACATTGAAGATTGGTTCACACCCAGAATGTAGCCTCTTCAAAGATGTCAGGAATATGAAAAAAAAAGGTGGAAGTGTCCACACATATGTAATTTCTAATGCATTGTGTGATCTTGAGCTGGATTTTAGAGTGGAATAAAGTCATTACAAAGAGTACTGGCTTTCGGGGAGGGAGGAACCAGGAATGGGGAAATCATTCGGAATATAAATAAAACAAAAACAAAAACACAAAGAATACTGGGCAAATGACACAATTTGAGCAGGAAGTCTAGATAAAATAATATTTTTATGATGTGGTTATATGAGAGACTGTCTCTGAAAAGTTTTAGGAATAAAGAACAGTATTCTCAACTGGTTCAGGAAATATACACATGTGTAAAAGCAGAGAATTCTACAGCAAATAAGCATATGGAAGAGTGTTGGATTTTTATGGGGGTTCTTTGTACTGTTAGACAGTTTTGTTAAGTTTGAAGTTGTAGCAAGTGAGCTTGTTTTATTTTGGTTTTTTTTTTGTGTGTGTGTTTCATTCTGTTTTTATAAGGCCATAGTTGAGATACTATATCCTAGGAGAAGCTTCAGTCTTTCCTCATTTAGGAGCACTGTGTGGAGTAATGGATTATTTTCTCAGTTTCTTAGACTAAAGGCAGAAACAGTTTGAGAGCACCCCGCAGGCCTCATACTGTGCACCTGAAAACAGGACGCAAGTTTTCTAAAACCATTCTTTCCATGTTTGTAGCTTACTGCTGTTAGCACTTTGTCCAAAGCCATTAATAGTGTGTTAAGAAAGATGTATATATTGTAGTGTCTATTATATTAGTATAATAGATTATACAGTATTTCTCAAAACTGAACATTCAATGTTTCTTGGTTGTAAACCATCTGAGGTTCTAATCCCTGGTAAGAGCTTTGACTGTGGATCTTCTCTCTTACCCATTTCTCATCTGTCTGTTTGAACAGGTAGATGGATTAAAATGATAACATTTCAGGGCAAGTTTAAGAGGTTTGCAAATCTGCAAGCATGTTTTCAGGCAAAGCCAAGTCCTATTTGTTTCTTTCTCCAAGAACACACAGCTCTGTTTTCACTAGTTTAAGACACAAATTGCTGCCTTTGAATTTTCTACCCGAAAAACTACCACTGATTATTGTACTTAGCACAGCCTTAGGGGGAAAAAATTAAGCTGAGAATGATGGCACACACACCTATAATCTTAGCACTTGGGAAGCTGACTTAGGATGACTGTTAGGAATTCAAGGGTACCCTGAGCTACATAGTGAGTATGAGGCCAGCCAAGACTCCATAAAACAGATTTACACTAAGTATTTACTATACATTTTTTTAAAAATCCTACATATAATCCCCATAAAATTTCTACTCTGGGATTCTTTGACTTCAAATGAGCCTTCAGAAATTTAACTGGGACAAGTACACAAAATTGAAGTGGAAACTTGAGGGTTCTTTGAAAAGTCAGTTGTGTCAGATGGTGTTTTGATGGGGCAAATACATGAAGGAGTGTTTTCCTGAAGCAGACACAAGTGAAAGGATGTTTTCCAAAGCAGACACATGAAGAAACATTTCACTGAAGCAGACAGGAGAAAGGCTAAGGCAAACTCGTGAAGGAAAGTTTCGCTGAAGCAGACACTGGTGAAGGGTGTTCTGCTAAATCAAGCAGGTGAAAGGACAGATGATGAACACATCTTGGCTAACAATACACATGGCATGTATTGGTCAGCCTCCATAAAGAGAAACATAGCAAAAAACTTGTGGCGATGTGCTGCAGCTTCTTGCCGCTTCTATGGACTCTGGCTGATTGGCAGCGTGATGTCAGCTGAGACAGACGCACGTGCACTTTTGCACGTGCTGAGGCCAGGCCCGTGGAGGACGCATGATGTCTAGAGGGCGTATAAATAGTACTCAAGGGCCTGTGAGAGAGGCTTGCTGAGGCTTGCCGGTAGAGCTAGCTGTGCAAGATGTGTTGGTCTCAAGTCTTTGCTGAGCCGAGAAGTTCTGGTGTTCTTGGTGTTGGCCATGGTCTCTCCTGCTGACTTGTGCCGATTTGACTGAGACCTGGCTGTCTCTGCTGATTCATGTTTGCTGAATCTTGACTCTACTGAACTGGATTGCTGGTATAACCCAGTGACCTGAACTGCTGATGTCCTGACAACACAGATGGGATTTGTTTCAAAGAACTATTTCTAAACAGGTCCACCTCCCCTGTATCTTTTCTTTTCCACTACCTCTGTTGGGTAGTGAACTAGAAGAAAGATTAAAACATTTAAATACCATCATTAAAAATAGGGTTTGACAGAAAGTCCCAGATGCCATGAAAGCAAGAACCTCCCAGGACCCCATGGGGATGACATTAACTGAAATAGCCCACAAAGGGAAGGGAGAACCTGTAGGGACCATATCCAGAGGTTAGGCATGGCCCTCTGGTTGAGGGATGGGGCCACCTGCCCATCTCCAAAATTTTAATCTAGAATTGCTTTTGTCTAAAGGAAATATGGGACAAAGAGTGGAGTAGAGAATGAAGGAAAGGCCATCCAGAGACTGCCCCATCTGGGGATCCATCCCACATGCAGATACCAAACCCAGACACTATTGCTGATGCCAAGATGTTTTTGCTGACAGGAGCTTGATTCAGCTGTCTCCTGAGAGGTTCTGCCAGATCCTGACCAATACAGATGCAGATGCTCACAGCCAACCATCTGACTGAGCACAGGGACCCCAATGGAGGAGTTAGGGAAGGACTGAAGGAGCTGGAGGGGCCTTATCTGGCATCAGTGGGAGGGGATCCTGTGAAGGCTTGATGCCCCAGTGTAGAGGAATGCTAGGGTGGTGAGGCAGGAGTGGGTGGGTGGGTGGGGGAGCGCCCTCATAGAAGCAGGGTAAGGGGGAATGGGATAGGGGGGTTGCAGAGGGGGAAAAGGGGAAAGGAGATAACATTTGAGATGTAAACAAATAAAATATCCAATTTTTAAAAAAAGGAAGTAGATGGCAAGAAATAAACTCAGGGCTGAATTCAATAAAATAAAAACAAAGAAACAATACAATTTAAAAAAATAGGGTTTGAAAACAACTGAAGTTACATAAGATAGTGAAGTTATAAGGCCAAAATATGAGGATTACATGACCCTAAGTAATTTAAGTATTGCAAAGTAGAATAGTTGATGTCAGATAGTTTTGTTGAGAGTAATTAGCAAGGCCAGCATTCTGAGAAGGGGAGCAGCAGCAGAGCAGAGAGGGGGAGGAGGGGTTTCCCGGGCAGCCTGTGGCATGGACAGTGCTCCTCAGCTTCCTCATCCTGTCCTCTACATAAGCCGATGGATGACTGAGAAGTCTACTTAACCTCCACAGTTCACTAGCCTCTGACAGTCACTGTATTTTCTCTAAGATTATAATATTACTTTAATAGTACCTACTTTATAGTGTTGTAAGGATCAGATATTTCCTTCCTGAACAGAATCAGTATAAAATAAGTGCCCGGTGTCTATAGTTGCTATTCTTAGACTAGTCTCAGAAGCAGAAGTTATGTGTTTAGGCCAGCCTCAGACACTGGACTGAGTTCCTTTCAGGAGCTTTTTCTCTGTCCCTGATTCTAGGAAATTAAGGTACTACTTCTGTGAAGGTATCAGTAGCAAGAGTGTGTACTGACAGTATCACTCAGCCCATGTTTGTTGTGATTTTATTTTGTTGATTGTAGTCTAAACTAATAATTAAAGAGACAAAAACTAAGAAATCACATGCTATTCCTACAGTGTTCATATAATAAGAAACTAAAACCAGCATTGGCTTAAACAAAGCAAACAAACAAAAACAACTCAGGCTTACAGATTGTGCCACAAGTCAGTATAGACTTGGGAAAATTTTTATAATTTTATCAGGAAAGTGACTTAGGGCAGACGAGCCGGCTTGGCTAAGAGTCCAGCAGGCAGAGGACGCGTGTAACTCTGGCAGCGGCTCTCACTCAGACGCACTTACTCAGCTCAAGGTTTTATTGCCTCTTCAATGTGAAATGTGATTTGTGCCCAGCTCAGAAAGTTCATCGATCTAGACGGTGCTGAAGCAGGCTTCCTTGAGCTAAAGGGCTGAGAACCCTCAGCTGCTGAGGTCAGTGAGGATTTGACTGTTTGTGGTAGCACTGACCATTTTGAAGTGGTGTGGCTGCAGTTGGCTTGCAGTACTTGGTGCAGATGCTGTTTGTGCTTGTTGTTTTGAGATGAGACTTTGCCTTTCTACCTCAAACTCACCTTGAGTAGGTTATGTAGGCAGGCCTTGAACTCAAGATACTCCCGCCTCAGCCTTCTGAGTGCTGAAGGACAAATATTTACCTTTATACTTGGCTCAGTGCTCTCCTTTGAGAGAACTAAAGTTTCGCAGTTCACCTTGGTATAGCACTATCACCAGAGCCCTTTTCTATCTGGTGTGTTGTTTCACTGCCAGATGGGCATGCTTGAATTTTACCCAAAAGTCATTTATTTGGTCTCCTGAAGTGTGAAGGCCTCAGAGCCTCAGTTTCAGTATATCCTTGGTAATCAGCTCACTGCATACGAAATGTTCCCTATTATAGTTCTGAAGCTCTGAAGCCCACCAGCCCAATTGTAATTACAGTTAAATTAGAATAGCTGTGCCAAACTTGGTCATATAAGGGTAGATTGACCAAATGCTCAGGAAAACATGGCTTTGTGTGAGTGTTTGGGCCAATGTAGCATCCAGGTCCAGGAGTTGTCCTCTGGCCTTCATATGTGTGTTGTGATATGTACACACTGGACACATACATGGTAATAATAAAGCTTTAAAACATGATTTGGATTGCAGTTGATAAAGGCTGTATAGCCTTTTTATTATCTAATATCAAAGAAGTATGTTTTAAATTACTGCATTCATTTTTCTAAGAATTTCCCTCCAAAGGCCATCCCAGAGGTCAAAATGTAATTGAGAGGTGACAGTATTACAGGACTAAGGAGTCAGAAATGGTACTTTGGGGCCAATAGAGGGGCTGTTGGTTATGGAAGAGGAGAATCCTGCAAACAAGGGAGTAAGTGAGCACTGGAAGAATTACCCAACTGCTTAAGGCAGAGACACTAAGTGGAGATTCCAGTAGCTCCTTGATTTGGGGGGCAGAGGGTTTGGAGTTAATTACTCTCAAGATGTTTGGACTTGGTAAACACAAGAAAATTTTAGTCAAAATTCTAGAAGGAGCATGCTTTAGCAGTAACCATCATGACCAGGGCTGGAGCCATTGCTCAGCAGTTAAGATCTGTAGTACACATGCAGAGGACCTTTATTCCATTCCAGAACTTAGGTTGAATACCTCACAGCTACCTGGAATTCAGTTCCAGAGAAATTTCTGGCTCCATAGGCACCTGCACTCATGTGCATTCTTGCATGTATGTACCCACCACACCCCCACACAGATACAGAAAGGGGAGAGAGGGGGGAGGAGGCATTTTATCCTTTTATCTTTTATCCTAGAACCCAGGTTGCAGAGACAGGCAGTTTTCTATGAGTTCAGAGTTAGCCTGTTAGGGCACATAGTGAGACCCCCATCTCAAACAAGCAAGCAAACAAATAAGAAAGATGGCAGTGAGGAATTCAAGGGCTGCGCAAAAGGGGCAGAATGATTAGATTTTAAGAAAGGGCCTCACAGTCTCATATTTACTTTGTTTTCACAGCAAAACCAGCAGTTTTATATATTGAAACATTCCCAGATTTTAAAATAGAATAGTTACAAACTTACTGTCAATCCTGAGATTCGTGAGAGAAAAAAATAGTTCCACAATTTTGAGCCAAATTTGAAGCATGCTTTAATTAAATACTGGCCTGGTTGATGGACTCTGGCCAGTCCACCCTTGGGTTCCCAGGGAATGGCCACAAGTCACATTTTGCAAGGGCTTAAAAAGGCAAAACCCACAATTCATTGCATTTCCCACCAGGTTTTATCAGGAGCAAGTATCCATCCTAATATATTTTCTCCCCGTGTACCTCCCGCCTAGATGTGGTCAAGCACATTTGGTGCAGATGTGTCAAACAAACTTCTTTAAGGAAGTAAAAATCATGTGGCTTATTATTTCCCAAGAACTACAGCTCCCAGCATTCCAAGAAGTTATCTGTCCTTGGGTAATTGGGACTTACAGGTTAACTTTGGCTCTTATGTTACCCAACTGTCCCATCCACAAACAAGGGTCAGCTCCTGAAAACTGGCCTTGCATGTTAAAGGTAACTCATAAACTGTCTCCAACTAAGATTAGATATTAACCATTCTGACTGGATAGTCCCTATTTGCATGAAGTGCTTGGATGGGGACCTTTGCCATGAACTTGGCCTAAATTAAACTACTCTTTTTCTCTGGTCAGGGAGCCACTGGTTTGATTTGCTCTTGGCCAGTGTTGTGTCTCCCATCTGGCTCAATCTGATGTTCCTGTAATGACTTCCCCTGTAGTCTTCTGGATCTAGTCTTGTCCTAGGGCTTCTGGATCTAGAACTTGGTAACTAACAGTGGTACATCCTGGCCTCTTGAATAAAATAAGAAGCCATGAATTTATTCAGATATAACTAAAGAATTAAATGTTTAATGAGGTCTAGGGTAGCTATATACTTTCAAATTACCTTTCAAAAAGTGAGTGTTAATTATAAAGATGAAATGTGTGCTCTCTTTCTCTTATACTAGACAACCCAAAGAAAACCACCTTACTCAAATGATCAAAGTAAAAATCATTGATAGTAGGATGAGTTTAAATAATTCACCAACCAAGAAGATACTGCAAGATGGGTGTGCTTCCAAAGATGCACATCTGAGGATGATACTGGACAGGTGTGAGGCCAGCTCTCAGTGTGACAGGGCCTACAAAGTGACACTCCTGTAACCTCAAGTGTCAAGGTTATGGAAGCCAAGGAATGAATGAGAATTTGTTGCATATTTGAGAAAATACATTCCAAGTTGAACCTATTCACTATAGAAGATACTTGTGGAACAACTTAAGTAAAAAAAAAATTAAGGTTGTAAATTAGATTGTAATGATAAATTTATGTAAACTTCCTGATTTGTAAGTGGTTATGTTGTATGAAAGTGTGTATTAATGATAAGGCATCAATTTGGTTGGTTGGTAACTTAGCTACATGCTGCACTTACAAGTCTTCTGTGTGTTAACAGTTAATTTAAAGTAAATAACAAGGTCCAGTTATACTAGTATAAAACAAGTATAAAGTGAAAAATGTAGAGTATACTTTTAAAAATGTGATAAACTTGGCTAATAAATTTACTCAATAAATTAGCATGCTTTTTAAATTTTTTTCCTGCTTAGAACTATACCATGTTTAACAACTCAATGTTGTTACAATGCTGTTTTCTGTTTTAACCGTATTGAACTATGCATGCAAAGTTGTCCATATCAAAACCTCAAACAAGCCTTTTGTGTTTGTAGAGAAACGGACGTTATAATTCTATGCAAATACAAAACAAACTAGAAAAACAGCTATCCTGAGCATGCTATGTCAGAAACATAGGTGGGCATGTTTATGCCTTTCCAGTGTCAGAATTTATTGAACTGTAAATTCACATGCTATGTTGGTTTGTTGGCTGCAATTTAAGTAGTATCCCTGATTTCCATTGATGGCTAGTTAAGGCAAAAATGGTTTCTTGGTTTCTTTTATTATAATCTTAAGTTAACTGTTAGGCCACATACTGCCTATATATGGATCAACCTATATAACTGTCTATGTGGGTTAAGGCTAAAGAAGTTGCAGCAGAGAGGAAGAGGACTTCCTGAGAAATTGGGAAGCAGATGTAGCTGCAAAGAGACTCACTACAGGTATGTAAGACACTAAGACCCTGCCAGGAGGTGTGTGGCTGTGTGTATGTACACATTAGTGTACGTGTGCAGTTAAGTATATATGCATGTGGAAGCCAAAGGCCAACCTTGGGCATTTTCCTCAATTGTTTCTCTACCTTAATTTTTTGCCTAGGCTGGCCAACAGTGAGTGTCAGGGATCTATCTGGCTGTCTCCCCAATCCCACCCTACTGCAGTGCTGGAGTTACAGGCATGCCCTGAGTTGCCTGTCTTTTTACCTGAGTGCTGTTATCTAAAATCAGGTCCTCATGCTTCTGCAGGCACTTGACCAACTGAGCCATTTCCTTGTTTAGATGCCTGATAAGGTGCAGAGTCATTCTGCCACAGTTGTTTACACTTAAAATGGAGTCAAATGAGGCTTGTAAAATGGAGACTCTTAGGGCAAGGCACAGCCTTAAAGAAGCTTCTAACAATATGGAGAAACTTAGAGCAGTTTGATCTCAACAATAACTCAATAAAAATCCAGTTCTATAAAAAGACATGGAAATAACTAAAATATCTGAGAGTTTGAGGATTCCTTTCCTCTAGCACCTCATACTGGTAGGGTGCAAACTGTGTTGGCTCAGAGCTCTGGTCACCCCAGTTCTGCTTTGTTTGTAGGGTGGGGTTCCATGCTGTTGGACAGAAGCTAAGCAGGGATGGCCCTTCAAGAGAATCTGGCCACTGTCCTAAGGAGGTTTTGGTTTTGGTTTTGGTTTTTGCCAGAGGAAGAAGTAGTTCATAAGAACAGAGAAATCTTGAGTACTTCCTAACAAAACTATTTGAGACACAGTGTGCATTAGGGTATGGTGGTGATTATGCAGAGAATGGTAACTACATTATTGCAATTAGTGGAATCTTTGGATGCAGACAACTTAAAAAGTCCCCCAAGGGTAAGAATAGAGCTCAAACACTGTCCTCAAACTACTCATTTACGAGCCTGGATTTATTGGACCAGACTGTGGAACAGTTAGTGCCCCCAGAGAATTATTGGAAACAATTGAGCAATCAAATAGTAATTAGTGAAGACTAGCAGCTGTTTGTAATACTAGTAGAGGCAGAGAACCTAGCCAGTGAGGGAAATTTGTTCAAATTCTCAGGGCTCTGTTCTCTGAGAAGCAACATTGGAGGTCTTATATTGAAAATCAAAGAGACTAAATTGCCAGGACAAGCTATTAAATAAGGGAAAAGCCAAAACAATAAAAACAAGCCAAGCTGGGTATGTGTCTTCTACTTGCAATTTCAACATTTAGAAGTCTGAGGCAGGAGAATCACAAGTTTGAGGACAGCCTGGGCTACTGTGTAAGACTGGCTCAAGACAAAATAAACGCATACTGCCAGGGTGGACTAGGGGAGTTGGAATCAGTTCATAATTTGGATCTCCCACAAAAACAGAAAATGAAAAATAACTAGGAAGACTGATGTATAACAAACTATAAATATGTACTTGCAGAGAAAGAAATGTAAGGTAATAATTATAGCAACATTTTAGATGTGGAATATATAATTGCCCTCAGTATCCTTGGGGATAGAGGTTAGGGGACATAGCTTCTACTCGTAGACAAGAGCCGGCAAATGCTTGTCTCCTTTACAAAGCAGTTTGTAGTATTGTGTATAGCTTGTATGTGTTCTACTGAACATAATAAATCTTTTCTAGATTGCTCATAATAGCTTACACAGTGCAGATAGTTGTTATACTATATTGTTTATTGAATAATGACAAAAACAAAAGTCTACAAGTTAAGACCCAAACTTCCTCCCAAATATTTTTAGTCTGGAGCTCGTTGAATTCATAGATGTGGAATCCATAAGTTCCAGAATGCCAACTGTGAATAATTGTACTGTGTTTAACATTAATAGCACAAAAAGGAGGAGTGAGGATAACGCTGATTAGGAGTAATACATACATACTATGTAATACATACATTACTATGTATGTATACATAGTAATACATACTAAGTAATACATACATTATTATGTCAATATGTAGAAAGCTAGCAAGAGAACATTAGAAAATAAAAATCCTTTTAAAAATCATATATAATATATGCTAATATATATCCAATGAAAGATTCAGAAATAAAAAACAACAGAACAAAAAATGGTATATGTAAAATGACAAACACAAATCTAGCTGTAATCAATAGCAACATTAAATACAAATAGCTAACTATTCTAACTAGAAAGCAGAAGTTGTCAGACTTGTGTAAAAAGGATAAAAAATTGAACTGTAGGATGTTAAAATGAGGTGCACTACAGATTTTAAATATATAAATATTCTAAATGGGAGAGAGATGGGAACATGAAAAATCATGTAAACAGCAACCACAAAGATGGATAGTGTTAGGTTCAAAGGAAATGAAAAAATTTAAATAAGTAACAACATATGTTTGATGAATAAAATACATTTGATCAGGGTTTATATGTTCCTATAAAGGTAAACTCAGGGTTAGACAATAGGCAGAGAAGTTTAGGCTATCAGCAGCTTGGTTTCATTAGGAGGGATGCCCCCTTGGAAGGGGCCTCATGTATTCCTCTCTGGAGTTTTGACACCAGATGAATGAATGGGTGAGGAGAAGGATTTTATTGTAGACATAAGGGAGAGCACAGCCAGAGGCATCTGGAGGTAGACTGAGCATGACCTATAGACCGAATGTGGCTGGAGAGGGGCTGGTAGCAAGAGAGGAAGAGAAGACAAAAGAAGACCAAGAGAGTAACCAAGGACTAAGAGGAGGAGGGGATGAACCAAACCAAGAAAAGTTCCTGGCTGAAATGTTAGGGTTATATAGGAATGAGAAGCTAGGAGAAGGGAAGAAAGGGCACTGACCTGGGCAGGGACAGGGGAGGGGGTGGGGTATGTCAGCCAGGTTGACTCTGAAACAAATACTTGCTGAGAGAGCCTAGAGGCCAGCTTGAGCTTTAGTATGTTAATGGGCACCTCAGTTAGCCATTTGTCCTGGTTTCTTTGGGACCAGACAGATAGTTAAACACATCTCAGACAAAATGGTCATAAAAACAAAACAAGATATTACTAGATATTGGGTGGGACGTTTCACAGTGTCTAAAGGGCCAAACCCATTAGTAAGATGTATTGATTATAAATAAACATACATACCAGATTCATAAAGTAAAAACTAAAAGAAATGGAAGGAGAAATAGACAATGCAATAATACTATCTTACTTCAGTAATTGTAAACACACCTAGGAAAATATCGAAAAGGAAATAAAAATCAGCACTTTACCTACACTTATAACAGGATTGTATAGAATTCTCTTAAACAGCCCCAGTAACAACAAAGTACAGAATATTTTGGAACAATAACAAAGTACATCCATATGGAACATTAAAGTAGGCCATATTCCACACAATTAAAAACCTCAATAAATTTAAGAAGTTTAAAACATTAAGTAGTGTGTTCTCTGAGTACAGGGTAATAAAATTAGAAATCAATAGAAAATAGAAATGTGTAGTCCTTACAGATGCAAACTCAGCAACACATCCCAAATTGAAAAAGAAAATATGTCAAAGAACAACCAGGAAATAATTTAATGAGAGAATATGAACATAAGGCTTATTTAAACCTTTGAGGCGCTGCTAAGTTCATGCTTAATGACACATGTATAGCTGTAATCTCCCAAGTTTAAGAGAAAAATTAAAGCACCATAGTCAGTAATTCAATTCTCTACATTTAGCCATTGCAGAAAGAAGAGCAAACTAACTCAAAGCAAAGATAAGAGAGGTAAATAATAAATACCAGAATACAATTTCAACAGAGACCATGCAAGCAATAGAAAGATATCAATGAAAGCCAAAGTGGTCTTTGAAAAGAAAAACTAATAAGCTTTTAACTAAACCAACTGAATTTTTTTCTTTTAAGGAGTAAATCTGTAAAATTGGGAGTGATACAGAGGATATGACTTCTGAATTAAAATGAATCACAAGAGAATTCTATGAACAACTAAGTAAGAACATACTGTTTACTGGTGTTAAGGTAACCTAACCAGCCAAGGATAGTGGCCCTTGGCTATAATCCCAATACTCAGGAAGCTGGGAAAGTAGGATTGTACGGTTGAGGTTAGCCCAGGCAATTTAATGATACCTTGTGCTAAAAAAGCAAACACAAATAAATTAAGAAGGAAGTAAAGAATTCCTAGAATAATACAGAGTACTTAAATTGGCTCAAGAAGAAACACTTTCTGTTATTACTATTGGTGAAGATCTCAAGGAAGTAGAGGCATACTTGAAGACAATTCAAGGTCCAAGTGTCTTCATGGGTGAATGTAAACTAAACATTTAAAGAAGACTTAATACCAAATTTTTCATAAAATTGTCCAAAAATAGAAAACAATTCCCAACTTGACCTCTGAGGCCACTATTATCTTAGTATAAAAACCAGACAAAAACATCACAAGAGAACATGAACTAACATCTATGAATAATGTACAAAATTACTCAATAAAATTCTACCAAACAATTTAGGAATAAGTAAGAAGGATTATATAGCATGACTAAGCAGATTAGTTCTAGGAATACAAGACTGTCTTAAAAGCCTTGACTCAATTTACCATGTCAGTAGAAAAAAAAAGAACAACTATATGTTCTTCTCAGTAAACACAGAAAAGGCATTGGCTGAAACTCAGTGTTCATTTATGATGGTAATATCTCCTAAAACAGGCAAAGAAGTGAGCTTTTGAATGGGATGAAAGTATATGAAAGCAAAGCACAGCACAGGGACATATCTTAGTGATGAAAGACCGGTGCTTCTCTCCTGGAATCAAACGTGGGATGAGTATCCATGTATACACTTCATTCAACAGTGTAGGCTGGGAAAGGTCACAGAAGGCCTATAGATAGCAAAGTAGGAAGAAAACCTTAAGATGACATGATCAGATAAAAGTCCAAGGAATCCATTAAAATATTAGGATCAATAAAGAAGTTAAGCAGAGTAGCAGGATATAGAGCAGTGTACAACTAAGTTTTGATATCTTTTATTTTTTTTAAATTTACATATTTATTTTATTTGAGTGAGTACACTATTGCTCTCTTCAATCACAGCAGAAGAGAACATCAGATCTCATTACAGATGGTTGTGAGTCACTGTGTACTTGCTGGGAATTGAACTCAGGACCTCTGGAGATCAGCAGGTTAAGTGCCCTTAACCCCTGAGCCATCTCTCCAGCCCCTAAGTTTTGATATTCTTACAGTTCCATTTATTTTAGAATAAGTACGGTAAAGCATTTGACAATAAAGAAGTGTACAGCTTCACATATTGTTCCAAGAATGAAAATAATCAATGTAAATGAAAAAAATGACATCTTCAAGGAACGTTAGGGGAGGCAATATTCCTCAGTTGAATATCAGATTTAGTATTCAGCTCTTCTCAAAACTTCAGGTCATTTCTTTATAGAATTAACAAGGTGATCCCAAAATTCAGGTGGAGACTTAGGGAGCTGAGGAGAACTATAATAATTTTAAAAAAAAGAACCAAAATAGAAACCTCACTTTGTGACTTCAAAATATATTGTAAGCCAGATCCACATCTGTACACCTGCTGCTTGAGAGACAAAGGAAGGAGAAGTGCTTGAGTCTAGGAGTTGAAGTCCAGCCTGGGAAATACTGAGACTTTACCCGAAACAAAAGCCGAAACAACCAAACTAGAACAAAACAACCAAACAACCACACAAACACTACAACAACAGCAAAAGGCCACTAGCACTCCTCTGATTGTAAAAATACAACTCCAGTGTAAGGATAGGCCAGTGATTGATGTGGTCCTAGAGTGCAGAAATCCTTACATTTACAATCAACTGGATTTTCAACAAGAGTGACAATGAAAAACAGTTGTTCAACTAATGGTTCTGGAACAACCGGATAGCCATGATACAGTATGAAATTGGGCCGTACCTCACAACATAAACAAGAAGTTAACTCTAAAGTAAATAGTCAAAGATGAAAGGTAAGAATCTTACGAGACTATAATTGCTCTGAAAGTCTTAGACAAAAACAATGGCAATTTTTGTGGCATTGAATTTTGTAATAATTTCTTACACATGGCATCAAAAGCTCAAGTAACTGAAGGTAGATAAACTAGAATTTCAGGGGTTTGGTGTGATTAAATTGATTAGAACCTATACAACTCTGAATAAACAAAATCATTGAAATTTGTACCCACTTGAAGTGGGTAAATTCATCGTGAGTTAATTATCTCAAAAACAAAGCAGTCAGTGAAAATGACATTCATGATGTGCAGTGGGTCCTTTAAACACTCTAAAGAACACTACATGTTCAGGAAATGACAGCTGAAACTATAATGAGATGTGCTATGTGCCCAACAGAACTAAGACAAGGGGAGGCAACTGCTCAGCTCTACAGTCTCACCAGAGTCTTCTATTGTGTCTGCTTCTGACTACAGCACTTACCGTAGTCTCTGCTGTAAAATTCCTTGGGCTGCCTCAGTTTCCATTGCGCCACTGTTAAAACCTGAATGAATGGATAGAGTTGCCTATAATGTATGTAACATATATCTGTAAAAAAAAGTACTAGTTTTTGTGAATGTCTAAACAATCTATCCCAGAAGTAGAAAAATAGGTAACTTGATTTATTAAGCTTGTCTTCTTGGACTTATAGTTTTTTTCTTGAGTTTTTTCAGCAATGAAAAAAAACACTTCCTATATCCCAAGCAGCAGTAATTCACAAATAGCTATTGGCTCTGTTTAATAGATAAAGAATTGGGGATCAGGGGGACTTAATTTGCTCACAACTGTGCAACAATAGAATACTGTCTATTTTGGGCCTCTCAGTTACAAATCTCTCATTTCTCTGAATGTGTCAAATTGCCTCTGAGACAGGAGTATGTTGGAGGTGTTTTGTTTTGCTTTACACTGTACTGTCCTTTGGTTTTAATAATTGTTTTCAGAGAAGGGAACCATCATTGGGGGTTGGTATTTGTATGACAAGAGACATAAAGGGGTAAAGAATATGAGCAAAATGTATGATACATAAGATGTCAGAATTAAACCCATTGTTTTGTGTGCTGACTAAAAATAACAGAAAACAAAGATACATATAAAACAAAGAAGAGCAATAAAAATTAATTTTTCTTAAGTTAAGAAAGTGTCTATTGAGTGCTGCATGCAGGCATTTGTCGTGATGTAGTGTGGTGACTATATTGGTCTTGATGCTTAAAACTGCAGTGTAGCAGAGAAAGTACAGCCAAGACTGGGAACACAGGAAGATAAGTACATTGGTAACAAGGTCTTTAATAATATGGTGATGTCATGAGGAAGCACTTGGCTCTGTAGAACATGAGCACAGAAGATGAAGTGACTGAATTGAACATTTGATACTATGTGAGAATGTGTCCTTTTATGGGTAGGTATATATTTCTGTTTCATGATGATGGAAATTTAGGCTTAAGTAAATAACTACTTAAAAATAGAAAAATCCATTGTTCATTTGTAGGAATGTTGTGTTCCTTTATAATTAACTTTGTGTTCATCTACATTAAAAACATTCTTAGTAAAATACAGAAGCCTCAGAAAAGGAATGTTCTTTGTGGTTAGCTTCTGATAAAAGTAGAGATCATTTTTTTATGAAAGATTATTTTCTTGTATGATTTTTAAACACTTTATAATAATAATCTGTTGTTACCTAAATTCATCCATTTCAGTTTTTCAAGTAATACCAGTGTTTCTTTCTTTTCCTTCAATGAGGCAACCTTCCTTCTTAACTTTAGCCATTTTGCCTCCTTTTTCACCATTTCCCTTGTGATAAATAGAGCAGATTGAAGAGAAATAGAATCTCTGGGGTTTGAAGACTTTGATGAAGCCAGCCATGCTGTGTTTCTTTTCCCTGTATTTCTTTTTAGTCCATGCCATATGGAACTGTGAGACTGCTACCTGCTGCCTATTTCAAAATGTGTGCAGACAATTGTGGAAAATAGGGAATCTATCTACAAGTCTTAACACTAATGATTGGCAGTCATTTTATAGAGCAAGACAGGATTTTGCTTGTGTTCTTTTGGGGATCTATGTGGGGTTTTGCAGGGGAGGGTTTGGTCATCATGTGGCTGATGTTTGACAATCTACAGTAAGTTTCACACTGGTGGCAGTGGACTTGGGAAAGTATTCTTAAATGTGTGAATTTTGTGTCATAGTTTTAATGGTAGTACTCCTTGTACATTAATTTGGTTAGGTTAGGATGGTCATTGTTTTAGGAAATTGTATGACAATATGAAACTAATAATACTTTCTATGAAACTGTCATATACTGAGAGTTACACAAAAATAAATTAATGGTTAGCTCAGAGTGATTAAAAGGAGTTATTTCCTTTCATTTATGAATGCAAGTCAAAGAAAGAAAAAATATATTTCGTTTTTAGATTATATAAATGGTGGAGAACTTTTTACTCATCTTTCTCAAAGAGAGCGTTTCACAGAGCACGAAGTGCAGATCTATGTTGGAGAGATTGTGCTTGCCCTGGAACACCTGCACAAGGTAAGGTGCTTCGTCTTTGGAGTTTCCTTTTGAGTAGTCTGTTAACAGACGTGTTGATGGAGCTAAACAAATTGATGTTTCCACATGTTGTCTTGGGCTTGTGAATGGTACTGTTTTCTCAGTTTCATAGTTCCTTTCTAAGCATTTTACTTTTTGCTGGGCTTGGTATTGTATGCCTACAATCCCAGCACGGTGGAGGCTGAGGGAGGGATCATGAGTTGAAGCCAAGCTGAATCACAAAGTGACACCCCAACTCAATAAATGAACAGAAAATAAACAAATTCTTGTCTATCGTGTTTTGGAAAAAAACATAATAAAAAGAAACAAAAGAACTTGAGCTTTTTTTCTTATTGTTTGTCTTTATGAAAAAAATCCCAGTACTTTCTTCAGGGGAAAAAAAAAAGTCTTTGGTTTTTAAAATGAAGCCCAAGCTGTACAATGTCTGTCCTTGGTTTAGCTTGCCCCATGGCGCAGCCCATCTGTCTGTACTCAGAAGGCACTCCCTAGCTCTGCTGCTGATTTGGAGTGATCTGCTCCCTCTGTGTTAACTTCCTCTGCACCGCCCTGCTCTGCTCCTCCTCATTGCCTCCATGTGACATGAGCTCACACACTGAAACTTCTACCTGGCCCTTGTATCTATGGTCCTCTTGGCACTCTGTACAAATTAGTTTAAACTCCATGATACTCTTTACCTTTGGTCCATGAAATTTTGTCTTAATCTTAAGTTAATTAGAGAAACAGATGGTTTCAGTGTTGCCTCAGTGTGTATAGTTTTCTTCAGAAACAGAAAATGCTAAAGTAGTTTATATCAAAGGTGTACAAGTTCATAAAGGAACAATATGATTTGAGTCACTAAATTTCAACAATTCAGATATATTCTGAAGCCACTCTTTGTCATGTCTGTCATCCCTCCCTTAGTTAAGACGAACAGATTAAAGTACAAATATGTAACACAGAAAACAGAGGTAAGAATTAGAGAAAGTCAGGGAAGACATCTTGGGTGCAAGTAGTTTTGATCAAAATTGAGTCAAAGATGGAGATAATAGATGGAAGAGACTAAGATTCTGAAAGGTACTTTAAAAAAAAAAAAGGCAGGAGTCCAGCAATAGCTGATCTAACCCAGAAGAGAAACAAGACCAGATAGGTAGAGGGAGACAAAATCATTATCTTTAGAAAATTCCAGCACCTGGGAACTTCAGGGATCAGGGTTGTGAGTTTGAGGTCATCCTGGTTTTATGGAGTCAGACCCTGTCTCAAATGAAGAGTGAATAAAATTGTGTGAGAAGCAGGAAGAAAAGAGAGCTACCAGTGGAGAGGAAGGAGAGCAGGGACGATAAATGACCATTCCGTGCTTCTTTTGATAGAATTTTCACTATGGTGACAAGTTTCATGGCTATGCTTTTTTTGGGGTGATATGATTTAGTTTCAACATTTTTATATCAGAAATATTACTATTCAGAATAAGCTACAAAGACCTTTGTAGCTTATAATTAGGTATAATATTTTACAATATAAAATGACAATAAAACTCACCATAAGTACTAAATTAAAAGCAAAACACAAAGACAAACAGGTAAGCTGGAAAACAGAATATAAATTACATACTTCAGTTGATTCATTTTATTTACTAAAGGAAGATTCCATGCCACTCATTATTACTAAATAATAATAAAAACATGGATGTCGATAACTTAATGGAACTGGGAATAAATGTGATACACAATGAATGCAGTATAGTAAACAAGTTCTAGGCTGTCTTACCCTAAAAAGACACTCAGACACAAAGTCAGCAATGCTAATCTTGAGAGAGATGCTAGTACTAAGTCTTCTAGGAAGAGAGAAAGTACACATTTATTTGGAAGTGATGAAGTCAGGTGTACTGCATACTTTGTTTCTAAAAGTCTTTTCCAAAGAGGTTGAGATATGAAGCGCTGCTGGTTGGATATGTGTGATGCTTCAAGTCGAATGTCCGCTCAGCGCATGCTCTTGTTTTCTTCCGTCTTTCCCATAAACCACTTTAGCTCTCTTAGGAAAATTGCCTACTGATTTTTGTTCTTGTTTTTGCCTGAGGGGGGTTGTTTTGGGTTTTGATAAGGGAGGTATAATTCTGATTTCAGTTTTGAGAGATTATGAGAAGTCTGTTTTTCTGTATTTAATACTGAGGAAAGCAATATTTCAAAGTACCAAAACATTTAATTCATATAGCCATAACTGACAACATAGAATAGAAAATCGAAGTGGATCAGTTGGTCACATCTTAGATTTACATTTTACAATTGAAATGTTTTACTATGCTGCTTACATGAGAAACAAAACAGGCTTACAGTTTTGAAGTGTATAACATTTTCACTCAGTGATGGGCCATTTGACTGTGATCCTATGGGATTGTAATGGAACTTAAAATTTCCTGTCAATTCGTGGTTTTGTAGCTGTAAAAATGCTATATTTGATCCCATCCCTGTTTAGGCGAGGCTGGTGTAAATAAACCTGCCGTGGTCCCATCATATAATAATGCAGCACGAGTCATTATGTACAGCAGAGTAGAACCTGATAGTGGCCAATAGCTGACCATGCTTCTGATTTATGTATTTAGTATACATTTAGACATCATCTTCGAGGGTTTTCTGTAAGACAGTCTGCTTGTACACTGGCAGCAGCTTTATACATCCATGTTTACTCTGTGGTCCTTTTTGTTTGATTTGCCCACTTGTTTTATTCTTTGTGGCCTCAGGAGGAATAGGATTTTTTTTTATTACATTATCAAGGTTTGTGTAAGTATACTCCATGATGCTTTCACAGTCAAAATCAGCTAACAGCATATTTTCCAGAACATTCCCTTGTCATAAAGCAGTGCATGACTGACTGTATAAGTGTTATTTAATGATTTGTTTTACTGATTTAGAACTAAACATCAAAATTAACCTGTGCTCTTTAACCTTTATGTTTAAGAGCTTATTACTCAAAAAGCCTTTATTAAATGCCTGTCTAATACATTGCATTATACGGGCTACCAGATAAGTGTCTAAACTCTGAAAAAGCGGACGGCGCAAATATAATATGATAAGTAGTAAATCCCTAAGAAATATGGACAGGTAAGTACACAGCCTGGAAACAAAGAGATGGTCAGCACAGGGTTGGCTCTTTAGGGAGGTTTGCTGAAGCCAGCTCAGAGCTGTGGACAAGAATTGTCCAAGAACGCCCATGAAGACGATTGGAATGAGTGTGAAATAAGAGAAGAGAGACAGAAAAAGGCAATAGTCAACAAAGAGACCCCGAAGAAGCTGGTCCCAGGGATAGACTCATCACATAGAGAACTAAAACATTTGGAGAGCTTGGGGAAAGGCAGCTCCTGAGCCCCAACACAGAGCATTTGCTCACAGAATTGCTGAGAGCCCAGAGCCCTGAAGAGGACCCTCCTGAAGGTAGACAAATGCTGTCTTAATTCATTTGGAAAGTATCTTAAAATGCATTTTGTTTTGTTTTGTTTTTACAGTTGGGGATTATATACCGTGACATTAAGCTTGAAAATATTCTACTTGATTCTAATGGCCATGTGGTGCTGACAGATTTTGGTCTGAGTAAGGAGTTTGTGGCTGATGAAGTGAGTATTATATTTTAATTTGAAGTTAGTAATAGCAGATGTAAAGAAGTAAATTTTTAATAGGACAGTAGTACTGTATGGGTTGCAGGTTTTTGTGCAGGCTTATCTGAGACTGCTTGAGTGCCAACTTAATGTCTCAAATGAAAGACATCATACCTGTCATGCTGTGATGTGTCACAATCAAAACATAGGCACACAACCCAGTTTATTCAATGTCCCTCAGGGACAAAAGTCTCTGTCAGTGGGGGCACATCTTTTGCATGAGTGGCCGGTTCCCTGGTGCAGGCCCCGACCCACAGAAGATACTGAGGTGGGGCACATGCAGGCTCAGGCGCAGGGACAGGTTCCCGAGGACACTCCTGCCACTTCACCACAGCCTCTGCACATTACTCAGCTTATTTTTATTTTAATGTTGACATATTTTCCGTGGTGTGCGGTAAAGATCCATTGGGAGTCTCAGAAGGGGCTGCAGATCCTCATGTAGTACAATGTTAAGAGAAAGAGGAAGCTTTTATGTTTATTTCTAGAGCAGAAAATCAGGCTACCGCAGAAGCTGCACAGCTTTGTTGATGTGAATGGCTCATTGAAGAATACTGTGTGGGAATGACCTCTGTATCAGACTTGAGGAAACAGAAGGAGGAACTGTTAACATTTAAAGCAATGAATAGAAATTAGTGAAAAATAGGGAAATGTTCCAGCAAGGTCCTTATGAATAGAGGTACCAGCTATCAAGCCCGAGTTTGATACCCAGGACTTACATAGTGGAAGGAGGGAATCAACTCCCTCACATTGTCCTATGACACACACTCACACACAAACACTCTCTCTCTCTCTCTCTCTCTCTCTCTCTCTCTCTCTCACACACACACACACACACACACACACACACACAATATAAAAAATAATGAAAGGGTAGCTTCATTACTGTCACAGTGAAGTCAAGACACTTCATGGTGTGATGATTGTAAATCTAGCAGTATTGTATTGTAGTGAACTAAATCTGAAAGTAACTATAAATATTCAATGGCTTCTTGCAGAAATTTAGGAAAAGACACAGGTTTTTTTTGTTTTTTGTTTTTTTTTTTTTTTGGTTTTTCGAGACAGGGTTTCTCTGTGTAGCCTTGGCTGTCCTGGAACTCGCTCTGTAGACCAGGCTGGCCTCGAACTCAGAAATCCGCCTGCCTCTGCCTCTCAAGTGCTGGGATTAAAGGCGTGCGCCACCACCGCCCGGCTAAAGACACAGTTTTAAATTTTAAAAGTTTCATAGCCACACACACCCTAACAGCCTAAATAGGAACCATGGAAGAAAACTCTGAAAAACTGATAGGATGCTGAAGTGTCAATCTCCACAATAGATGGCTTCCAGCAGGGGTCCAAGAAGGGATGGACTCATCTGTTTAAGGGACAGACCACTGAGAGTTTGAGTATGCTCACTCCTGTGAGTGTATAGATAACACAAGTTGGACCTTTTTTTTTTTCTGGGAGTGGGTCATGGGGGCACAGAGAAGGACCAGAAAGTGAATGTGATAGGGATGTATGATGTAAAATCTTCAAAGCATCAATAAAAATATTATGTTAGAAAAGATTTATAGTTATAGCCAGGTCTGGTGGCTTATACTTATAATCTCATCTCCTTGGGAGGCTGAGGCAGGAAGCTATCAGGTTCAAGGCCTGGCTAGACAACAAAGTGACCTTAAGAGCAGTCCAGGCAACTTAATGTTGGGCTTAGTTTCAAATTAAAAAAAGGTTGAAGATGCAGCTCTGAGGTAGAGTGCTTGTCTAGTGTGTGCAAGGACCTATAATTGATCCTAGAATGATGAACAAATGGATGTTAGGTAGAGAAAAGACATATAGGTAGATTATTATTACAACATGGCTTTTTATTGTAAAGCAGGAGAAAAATCCATCACACATTTGACAAGGTCATTACTGAAAGAAAGCTGATGCTCGAACAAGTCTTTAATGCCAGTAAAAGGTCACCCTTTGGCATTGTTGCCCAGGAAGTCACTGGTCACAGATAATGATATGACTCCCAAAGGAATTAAAATGGTCACAAATAGAGAAATCTGGAGTGTGGCATGTTGCACAGATTGTAAGCTTATAGTAGGAGAAGGCTATGTCCTTGTGCTGTTTTTGGAGATGAATTTCTTACCAGTCTATTACTGTACTAGCAAGAAAGCTGGATCACTAGAGACCTCTTTTTTATTGGGTTCACTTTCTTTTTGTACCAATACCAGTGGGTATTTTAAGGCAGCCCTAGATCACAGAGAAATGAGTTCACAAAAATGCTTGCTTGAATGGCATGCTAGTACAGTGAGCATAGGCATAGGTGTGGATCAACTGCCGATGACGTATCGTCTCACCCACTTACAGTACAGGGTCTAGTGACCTTTAAACCTCTTAGCAGCCTGCCCAGGGGTTCTGGACAAGCCATTGTGCTGCATGATTTTTTTTCTGCATTAAGGAATGCTATATATTTAGTATAAAATACATACTTGTGAATAAATATAAAAGGGTGATTGTTCAGTGGTTGTGTGTAAACTTAGAACCAATAATGAAGGTGATATCAATCACAGATTGTCCACATGGGCAGCCAAAGGAGTAATAACACTAGCTTTCTGATGGGTCAGTGTGTATCAATTGCTTCCTGCACAAAATCATTTAAAATATCTCATAGAATTATAGTCAAGCTCTGTCTGTCTGCTTCTATCTCTTATATGTATACACACACACACACACACACACACACACACACACACACACACGCTGTATATAAAACCTAAATATATCCCCCAATTAAAATTGTGACTTATTCAAGATATCATGTTTTCTTATCACATATACTTAAAAATTTATTTTTAATTTTTTATTACTTTTTTTACAGCCCCCCCCCAGTGTGCCCTCCCACAATTCCTTATCTCATTCTTTCTCCCCCTCCCTCTCACCAACCTCCCTACTCCCTGGGGCCTCAAGTTTCTCAAGGATTAGAAACTTGAGAAACTTGTCTTTTCCCAGTGAGGCCAAACCAGGCAGTCTGCTGCTGTATAGGTATTGGGGGTGGGGTGAGGGCTCAGACCAGCTGCCTGGTTGGTGGCTCAGTGTCTGAGAGATCTCAGGGGTTAGTTGAAGCTTCAGGTCTTCCTATAGGGTAGCCCTCCTCCTCAGCTTCTTCCAGCCTTTTCCTAATTCAACCACAGGAGTCCTGACTTCAATCCAATGGTTGGGTGTAAGTATCTGCATCTGTCTCAGTCAGCTGCTTGTTGGGCCTCTAGGAGGACAGCCATGCTAAGCTCCTTTCTTTTTTTTTTTTTTTTTTTTATTATCTTTTTTTTTTTTTTTTTTAATTTAATTTAATTTTATTTTTTTAATTTACATTCCAAATCACTTCCCCTTTCCCGTTTCCTCCCTCCCCGAAAGTCCCATAAGCCCCCTTCCCTCCCTCTTTTCTCCGTTCAACCCCCTCTCATTACTCTGTCCTGGCGTTCCCCTACATCCAGTCTTTCCAGGACCAGGGGTCTCTCCTTCCATCTTTTTAGAAATCTATTGATATGCTGATTGTGTCTAGGGTATTCTGAGATTCTGGGTCAATATCCCCTTATCAGTGACTTCATACCATGTGTGATCTTTTGTGATTGGGTTACCTCACTAAGGATGATATTTTCAAGTTCTGACCATTTGCCTAGGAATTTCGTGAATTCATTGTTTTTAATTGCAGAGTAGTATTCCATTGTGTAAATATACCACATCTTCTGAATCCATTCCTCCGTTGAGGGACATCTGGGTTCTTTCCAGCTTCTGGCTATTATAAATAAGGCTGCTATGAATATAGTGGAGCATGTGTCCTTATTGCATGCAGGTAAAGTCTCTGGGTATATGCCCAGGAGTGGTATAGCCGGATCCTCCGGAAGTGTCATGCCCAGTTTTCTGAGGAGCCGCCAGACTGCTTTCCAGAGTGGTTGTACCAGCCTGCAATTCCACCAGCAGTGGAGGAGTGTTCCTCTTTCTCCACATCCTCGCCAACAACTGCTGTCTCCTGTGTTTTTGATCTTAGCCATCCTGACTGGTGTGAGATGGAATCTCAGGGTTGTTTTGATTTGCATTTCCCTAATGACTAAGGATGATGAACATCTCTTTAGGTGCTTCTCAGCCATTAGATATTCTTCAGGTGAGAACTCTTTGTGTAGCTCTGTACCCCATTTTTTAATAGGGTTACTTGCCTCTCTGGAGTCTAACTTCTTGAGTTCTTTGTATATCTTGGATATTAGCCCTCTGTCGGATGTAAGGTTGGTAAAGATCATTTCCCAGTTAGTTGGTTGCCGCTTTGTCTTTTTGACGGTGTCTTTTGCCTTGCAAAAACTTTGTAATTTAATGAGGTCCCATTTGTCTATTCTTGATCTTAGAGCATAAGCTATTGGAGTTCTGTTCAGGAAATTCTCCCCTGTGCCCATATGTTCAAGGTTCTTCCCTAGTTTCCCTTCTATTAGTTTCAGTGTGTCTGGTTTTATGTGGAGATCTTTGATCCACTTAGAATTGAGCTTAGTGCAAGGAGATAAGGATGGGTCAATTTGCATTCTTCTGCATGTTGACCTCCAGCTGAGCCAGCACCATTTGTTGAAAAGGCTATCTTTTTTCCACTGGATGGTTTTAGCTCCTTTGTCAAAGATCAAGTGACCATAGGAGTGTGGATTCATTTCTGGGTCTTCAATTCTGTTCCATTGATCTACATGTCTGTTACTGTACCAATACCATGCAGTTTTTAACACTATTGCTCTGTAGTACAGCTTGAGGTCCGGGATACTGATTCCCCCAGAGGTTCTTTTACTCTTGAGAATAGTTTTAGCTATTCTGGGTTTTCTGTTATTCCAGATGAATTTTTGAATTGCTCTTTCTAACTCTATGAAGAATTGAGTTGGGATTTTGATGGGGATTGCATTGAATCTGTGTATTACTTTTGGTAAGATGCTCATTTTTACTATATTAATCCTGCCAATCCATGAGCATGGCAGATTTTTCCATCTTCCGAGGTCTTCTTCAATTTCTTTCTTCAGAGACTTGAAGTTCTTGTCATACAGATCTTTCACTTGTTTGGTTAGCGTCACGCCAAGATACTTAATATGGTTTGTGGCTATTGTGAAGGGTATTATTTCTCTTACTTCTTTCTCAGCCTGCTTATCCTTTGAGTATAGGAAGGCTTCTGACTTGCTTGAGTTGATTTTATATCCGGCCACTTTGCTGAAGTCGTTTATCAGCTGTAGGAGTTCTCTGGTGGAGTTCTTTGGGTCACTTAAGTATATTATCATATTGTCTGCAAATAGTGATAGTTTGACTTCTTCCTTTCCAATTTATATCCCTTTGACCTCTTTTTGTTGTCTAATTGCTCTAGCTAGAACTTCAAGTACTATATTGAAAAGATATGGAGAGAGAGGGCAGCCTTGTCTAGTCCCTGATTTTAGTGGGATTGCTTCAAGTTTCTCTCCATTTAGATTGATGCTGGCTACCGGTTTGCTGTAAATTGCTTTTACTATGTTTAGATATGGGCCTTGAATTCCTGATCTTTCCAAGACCTTTAGCATGAAAGGATGCTGAATTTTGTCACAGATAAGGCTGCTATGAACATAGTAAAACACATGCCCCTGTGGGGCATCTTTTGGGTATATGCCCAAGACTGGTATAGCTGGGTCTTCAGGTAGATCTACAGGTAGATCTATTTCCAATTTTCTGAGGAATCTCCAGATTGATTTCCAGAGTGGTTGTATCAGTTTGCAATCCCACCAGCAATGGAGGAGTGTTCCTCCTTCTCCACATTCTTGCCTAGATGAAATGTATGATTTTCTAGACAGGTACCATGAACCAAAGTTAAATCAAGAGCAGGTAAACTATCTAAACAGGCCCATATCCCCTAAGGAAATAGAAGTCATTAAAAGTCTCCCAACCAAAAAAAGCCCAGGGCCAGATGGCTTTAGTGCAAAATTCTACCATACCTTCAAAGAAGAGCTATTACCAGCACTCCTCTTCAAACTATTCCATAAAATAGAAACAGAAGGAACACTACCTAATTCATTCTATGAAGCCACAATTACTCTGATACCTAAACCACACAAAGACTCAACAAAGAAAGAGAACTTCAGACCAGTTTTGTTTATGAATATTGATGCAAAAATTAATAAAATGCTATCAAACCAAATCCAAGGACACATCAAAACCATCATTCACCACCATCAAGTAGGCTTCATCCCAGGGATGCAAGGTTGGTTCAATACTACAAAAATACATTCATGTAATCTACTATATAAACAAACTCAAAAAAAAAAAACACATCATCATCTCATTAGATGTTGAAAAAGCATTTGACAAAATACAACAGCCCTTCAAGATACCATTTATATGTGATAACATGCTAGAATCCAGGTTTTAAAAACATAATTTTGAAATCTAAAGCACTTCTGGTCTCAAGCATTATAGGTGAGAGATAATTAATCTGTCTGCAGGTCTGACTGCTCTTTGGAGTTTTCCAAGACTAGTCCTGAGTGTCTTGTTTAGGATTTTTGTTGCTGAGATAAAACATTATGACCACACATTACTTGGAGAAGAATGGGTTTATTTTATCTTACAACTCTCAGGTTATACTTTTTCACTGAGGGAAATCAGGACAGGAACTTGAGGCAGCAATTAAAGCAGAAGCCATAAAGGAGTGTGCTTACTGACTTGCTCCTTGTGGCTTTTTCAGTTGGCTTTCTTATACAACTCAGGACCACCTGCCGAGAGTTTGCAAAATGCTCCACCCCATGGACTGGGCCCTCCCACATTAATATTTAATTAAGAGAATATCATACTGACTTCCTACAGGCAATTTGGTGGACATATTTTCTCAATTGAGGCTCCTCCTCCCAGGTAACTCTAGGATAAAGACTAAAAGTCCTAAATTTTTATCATAGGTATATTAACTTTGTTTACTCATCCAGTATGTATTTACTGATTGCTTCTAAGCTAGATAGTAAAATGAGAAAAAATAGGGAAGATCTTCACCTTCATGACACTGTGGTTAAAGGTATAAATTTTCTTGGATATAGAATCATAGTTACAGATTTAGATGGATTTTGAGAAATTTACTTCCATTTGATTTGTGTGTGTGTGTGTGTGTGTAGGTGTTTTTCCTGTATGTATGTCTGTGCACCACATATATGCAGTGCCTGTGGAGGACAAATGAGGGTATTGGATTCCTGGAACTGGAGTTTTAGATAGTTTTGAGTGGCCTGTGGTGTTAAGAACTGAACTGGGTCTTCTGCAAGAGCAGCAAGTGGTCTTAACTGCCAGCTGTCTCTCCAGCTCTACTCCCAAGTCTGTTTTGTTTTGTTTTTTAAAACATTTTACTCCTTTATAAAGATTTTAATGGCAACTTTATTAAAATGAAGAGGATTACATGTTGTTTCTTCTTCTCTAAACCATACTAAAGTTAAAAAGAGAAGTGTGCATACACTCTTAAAGGAAAGGGCAGATAATGGCAACTACGTTTTGGTTAGTGAGATGGCAGTTTCAGCTGAATCCTAGACCAGGAAAGTAAGAGATTCAAAAGCAGACTGCTTTGTACCTCTGACTCCCTAGAACTGCTCAGGAAGTATAGCCACCAGTTGTTTCTCAAGTAGAAGTGTAGATTATTAAGGGTCTGGAAGGATTGTTTGGGTGTCCTGTAAGATATGAGTCCCTGTATCCCCAGGTCCTAGGCCACCTCTCTTAATTAGATACCTATGAAGGAAGATGGTACAGGTCAGATGGACTGTATTCAAGGCAAAGTTGAGAGTGAGAATGCCATATGGAAATTACTGAGGAAAGCAAACCGTGACACTCTGTACTGTCCAGGCCCCATGGCCTATTCCAACACCTCCCTGTGAGCACAGTAGCATCTTAGACAGGGATATACAGGATTCCCACTGAGAAACCAAGAGCAAAAATTTAACAGATTGGGGCTGGAGAGATGGTTCAGTATTAAGAGCATTTTGTGTTCTTGCAGAGGACCTGAATACAGTTCCCAGTACCTACATGACAGCTCACAACCTTCTGTAACTCCAGTTCCAGGTGATCTGATATGCTTTTCTGACTTCAGACACACTTTAGATACATATGTTCAGGGAGAACACTCATACATATAAATAAAAAGTAAGCCCTGTTTTAGAAAGTTGACAGATGCTGTCATTTGGGGATTTTTGAGAGTGAAACTTCCTAGCCACACCTCTGTAGAGGAGTCTGCAACCCTATAAGCCCAGACTGTGCACAGAAGCATGTCTGTAGTGGAGTCTCGAATCTGTGATTATTTTTATACTGTATATTTCAGTGCAGTTGATTCTTTTGAAGTGGCATGTTTAAAGTATCTCACCACACTGCCAAAATGTCCTTGGCATGTAGTGTGTGGACTATCCCCTGACAGAGAGACCTCATAATTACTTTCTTCTCTCTCCATAGATGCACACATCCATTGACTCATTCACTCTATGTGTGTTTGTTGAGGACCTTTTTACGTGCTAGATAACTAGGCTAAATACAAAGCTAAAAAGAATCACTTGGTGAATATTTTAGGCACATGTGGCTGGTTATTTAGCAGTAGGAGAAAACATACTAGGTTCCTACAGAATAGTAAAATGTTGGGACTCAAAACAAAAGTAAGCCAAAAACCAAAAATCAAAGCTGACCAGAATTAGGTAGATCTTGGATAGAATAGTCACAGACTAGCAAATGTCAAGTGTGACTGCAGCAATTGCTTTTCCTCTTATGATAGAAGGGTCCTTGTTTTCTGCTGGCCAGGCCAAGTGCTATCCCATAAGAGAATGCCAACATTTGTTGTTTAGATGCAAAAAATGTTAAGAGTTTAAGCTAAACCAGAGAAATAAGTCATTGATAAGTTCACTACCTCATTGACTGCAACCAACTATATTTTGACAGATAATTACACTCTTGGTTTCTCACAGATTACTGCCAGCTCATTTTTTCTCTTGGCCATAAAGTTCATACTTCAGGCTAGACCTCGGCTTGTATTCTCAGGGATCAGATAGGAATTATCTTTTCTGGAGTCTTCTAAAACTTGATCTAATGGCCTTTTGTTTCCCACCCCACCGAGCACCTGTTTATTAAGTGTGCTGACCCAGCCCCTTCCCTTTTAACAGCTACCTCCTTGAGACTGTTCTGTTGGGTTAGTATTTCTTTTTAGGTTCCTTTTTGGTTCATGTGTCAGCCTAAGTCACTTATACCTAAGTCTTGTAGGAGCTAGTGGATTCTTTCCCCTATCCCTTCAGCCTGACTCTATCTGTACATGCTCCATCTCATCTTCCACTCCTCCATTCACACTTTTGTCTCACTCATCATTCAAGCATGCCTAGTAGCTTCTGTTTTAAAAAATTTAAAAATAGGGAGATGATGGACAGACAAATGGATTGACTTAAAAAGACAAAACAAACAAAAATTCCTGGGTGTCTCATTTTCCCTCTAGCTCTTTTGCTCTTGTCCATGTCTCTAGACTGCCTCCACTTACACGTCAGCATTCCTAAGTCTACTCCTTACCAGTTGACTGATGCTGTCTAGTCAGTATCACTCAGTGCTTTTCCTTCCTTACCTTGCTTATTTGTCCAATATCCTTAAACAATAAATGACTTTTGACCTTGGAGCTGCAGTTCCACCAGCCTCTAGCTTCCTGTTGCTTTGCAGTCTCTTCTTCCGCTACCTGAGGCTTCTCCATAGCTTAATCTCAGGTCTTGTTAGATGTCCTCTCTCCTTATATGTTATCCATATGTACTGCTAACTCTGATCTCTCTTCTGGGCTCAAGCCCTAAATATGTCTATAGTATTGTGTTCCTTTAACTCCTAGGTGCCTTAAACTCTACATTACTAGAATTGCATAGACCATTTCTTACCCTGATCTGCTTGTTTCAAAATCTGTAAATTCTGGCCTCACTTGATCTGGGAAATGTACTTATATTTACCCTTTTGCAACTTACTTTTTAATGTATGTTTAGTGTCTTTTTAATAGCATAATACAGTTTTAATAGCAAAATCATTTCTTTTATTTTCAAATGATACAAAGACCCTCCTATATGCTAAATGTTATAAGGGATCCTAGAAACAGAATGGTGACCCCAACAAATCATGAACATATATTTTAGAGGCATTAGAGGTATATGTATATACACACACATATGTGGATAATAATTTCTAGATAGATTTTGCTAATTCAGAATTATATACAGAACCAATTTTATTTTAGTAATTTTAAACATTTTTTGTTATAATACCTACTTTGTATAGTTTGATATCTTTTATTGGTATTTTCTTTTTTTAATTGGGTTTTTTTAATTTATATTTTCTTTTTCTCAAAATTTGGTTAATCCCTTAAGGTTCTGGAAGTAAAAGAAAACATAAGTCTCTATAGACTAGGCTATGTCACTCGTAAGTGTTGCTTTGATCATTAAAAATGTTTGCTGGGTAATGGAGAGATGGCTCAGCAGTTAAGAGCATTTGCTTCTCTTCTAGAGGACCTGGGTTTTATTGACAGCACCCACATGGTAGCTTACAACTGTCCATAACTCCAGTCCCAGGGGAACTGATGCCCTCTTCTAACCTCCATGGGCACCAAAGAACACACATGGTGTAGACAAACAAGCAGGCAAAACACCCACCCGTAAATATAAAATAAAACCAATAAATCCTTTTTAAAAAGTAATGTTGAGCTAAGCAGACAATCTGCTATGTATTGCATATTTAATTCTAATATGGAATAAGACAGTTAAAAACAAGAATAATATGAAGATAATAACTTTGACAAAATTATCTTTTTTATTCATAAGCAGTAAAATAATGTTGAATATATATGTTCATGTGTTGTTCTCTATACAAATATGGCTTAAACATACTTTTCACATTTTAACAATGTTTAAAATTTTTCATAACAAGAATCCTCAGGTAGACAAAATTATAAGTTTTAGTTAAGAAAAATAAATCCCCAAGACTTAAAAGTGAGATATCTATGTTATAGCCCACTGTCATGGTATCTATACTTAAAAGGAAAATGCCAGAAGAGCGTGACTTAAATAAAAGAAAAAGCAAACCTTTGTACCTTTGGCCAGTCTAGGTGCAGCAATTCACTAATGAGTTAGTTATTTGAATGTGTAAGAAGTATTATGTTGTGTTGAGGATGGGATTGTTTGACCTTTTAGTCATTAATCCTCCAAATCCTAATTTCTCCATCTGTAACACAATAGTTACTTTAGCTATTTACTGGACTGTCATAGCAATGTAGTAAACTTCTCAAGCAAGTATATTTTGAAATGTAAAACATTGTATATATCAATTTCTGTTTGTAAGGTATACTATTCAGGTTTCAGATTATTATGAGAAAAGTTAAAAATTATACACAAGAATCTTGTTATTCTTCCTTTACTTTCTTATTTATAGAAAACTTACATCTTTCTCTAATAAATGCCTAGTTAGTAATGCCATTTTCAGGCTTTGCTTACTGCACTGTATATATCTCGAGATGGCTAGGTGTGTTAGTTACTTTTCTCTTGCTGTAACCAAGCGTTATGACTGGAAGAAACTTATGAAAAAAAGAGTTTAATTTTGGCTTACAGTTCTTGAAGAATGAGTCCACCATGCTCAGGAGGCATGGTAGCAGGCAGATGTGGCAGCAGGCAGATATGGCAGCAGGCAGATGTGGCAGCAGGCAGATGTGGCAGCAGGCAGATGTGGCAGCAGGCAGATGTGGCAGCAGGCAGATGTGGCAGCAGGCAGATGTGGCAGCAGGCAGATGTGGCAGCTGGACCAGGAAGCTCAGAGGTCATGTACTGAACTGAAAGCATGAGGCACAAAAAGCAAACTGGAAGTAGGGCAAGGTTTGGAAATCTCAAAGCTCGCCTTCAGTGACATACCTCCTCCAGCAAGGCCATTCCTTCTAAACATCCTCAAGCAGCATCACCACTGGGACCAGACATTTAAACACCAGAGCCTAGGGAGACATTGCTTTCAAACCACCACGCTGGACAGGGGTTGGGTCCAAACAAGCATTTTCACATTAAGAAATATACAGTAACTATGGCAGTTTGTGATTTCCTCTGTCTATCTCCTGTCTTGATTGATTTGTAGTGACATGTATTCATGATGGATTTTCATTTACATATGCCTCCTGGAAAGCCTACTAGGTCTCTCTTAATTCTGTCATTCATTTGCCAAAAATAAGTGACTCTGGTAATAATTACTTGTTAGGTAAGTGGAGGTATTGGAAGAGCACTAGTTCTAAAGGATTAACCTGTGGCTTCAGTCTTTCCTTCACTTAAAACAGTTTACAATTGGGCTAACAAGTTGACTCAGTGAGAATAGGTACTTGATGCCAAGCCTGATCACCTGAGTTTGATTTATGGGACTTACAGGGTGCAAAGGAGAGAGCTGACTACACAATTGTCCTCTGACTCACACACACATAAACAAACATAATAGAAATAGAAAAGACATACTATAAAATATTTCAATGTTAACATATTTAACTGTAGCCATTTGTGAAGTTTCTGCATGAGCCCCACCCCCACCCCCACCCCCCAGACATCAGAACAGACTCTTTGTCCCCTCCAAAGAGCAAGGACAAGTTGGCTCCACAGTTTCTTTTTACTTTTTCTTATGGCATAAATGACTGATTCTGGTTAACCTTACTCAGGATATTGTTTTCTTTTCTCCCCTCTCTGAGTATCTGAGACAACTTTTGAACTGACATTTTCCTAGAAACTTCTAAGTAATGAATACTCCATTTGTTCAAATAATGTTAAATATTTTTGTTTACTTGAAAAATATTTAGCTGACAGTTTTATCTTAACTATTTTCTTTATTATTTTGGTTTTTATTCGGATGAACTGCTTTTGGATGCTGAATTCCCTGAGAGTAGGCCTTGGAGCTCAAGGAAAGCATTTCCGTGGTGTGTCCACTAGAGGGCCACTGGCCACAGCAGCAGTGAATGAAGTGTATCTGTCAGTATAGGATTGTCTCATTTATTTTCTGAGAAGCAAACGAAAAGTGTTTAAAACTATGTTGACTGTCAGGGACTTCTAAATCCAGGGGAATTTAACAGAATTTACTCTTGGATAATAAGATTGAAAACTCATGATTAATGTTTGCATTCTGTACATTTCTTTGTAAAATACTATTTATCAAATTTGTGATAGTTTTCATATGATTTTATCATAATCACCCCTTTCCTACATCTCTTTCCAGATCCTCCTTACCTCCCTACCCATATAACTTCATTATTCATATTCCCCCCTCCCTCCCTCCCTCTCTCCCTCTTGTGTCTGTCTGTCTGTCTGACTGACTGACTCTGTCTTTGTCTCCCTGACTCTTAAACCCATGGAGTTCAGCTTGTGTTGGCTGACTACTCCTGGGCCTGGGCCTTGCTCTGAGGTGTGGTCAGTATACCAGCTGTCACACCATTAAAAAAATAGACATTTCTTCTCCCAGCAACAATTAAATTCAGTAGCTTCTTGGTAGTAGAAGGACCTTGTACCTGTCTCCCTCCTCCATGCTAGGGTTTTGTCCATCTTGAGCTTTGGCAGGTCTTATGCATACTGCCACAATCGCCGAGAGTTCAAATGTGTATCTGCCCTGTTGTGTATGAAAAGAAATTATAGTGACCTTGAAATGATCCACTCCTACTCCCACTGGCTCTTACAGTCTTTTTCGGGGGGGGGGGGTGTCGGGGTTGGGACAAGGTCTCACCATGTAACCTTGGCTGAACTGGAACTTGCTATGTAGACCAGGTTGACCTTAAATTTGTAGGAGATCCTCCTGCCTCTGCCTACAGAGTGCTGGGATTAAAGGCAAGTGCCACTATGCTCTTGGCTTTCTAACATTCTTCCCACTTTTTCCCCCCATAGATCCTTGAGCCTGGAAAGAGGGGTGTGGTAGAGACATCCTACTTAGGTCCAGCACTCCAAACTCTCCTAGTCTCTGTGTATTGACAAGTTGTGGGTGTCTGAGATAACTGTCCTCTACTGCAAGAAGCTTCAGTGATGAAGGTTGAGAGGCCTTCATTTGATGGGTAGAATAGCAAGTCATTATAAGTCATTTTGTTGCTTTGTCCATTTAGCAGAATGTACATTTTAGTAGTACATTTCTACCTTGCACATATATATGTGTGTACATATCCATGGCATGATGTGCATATGAAAGTCAGAGGGCAAAAATATTACAACACTGTAGAAACTCAGCAGTTACATTTTCAGTTATGTACATTTTCCTTTTTTTCCTGCATATTCAGGACTTAGTGAATCATTGTCTGCCAGTGTTAGTCAAGGTATGGAGATCTAATAGTGAGCCAGAGATACAAAAGTTTCCCCTCTACACAGGCAGCAGACAATAACACGTGTGTAAGTCAGATACTTAGGTAGTAGATCTGCAATAGGTGGCAGGGAGTCAGATTCAATAGGAAAGCAATGGAAGGATCAGGACACACTAGGTTATCCTGGAGATGCTTTGCTAAGAAGGGGACATGTGAGAAGTGACAGTGGCCACGTGGGTATCTTAGCAATTGCGTAGAACAAGTGATGGTTAGAGTAGTGGGCTAAGGACATGTAACCATGCAGAATAAGATTATTCAGGTCAGAAAGGGCCTTGTAAGTACTACAGTGTCTCTGTATAGACCAGCAGCCACTAGAGAGTCTGAGGAGCATGGCCTGAACTGAATTGTTTTAGAATGTAATTCTGCTTGACATGGGTGGTAACTCAGAGGGGGGACAGGAAATGGGTTGAATTGAGGAAGCTCCTATAGTATCAGCAAAAGATGGTATTGCCTTGAGCCACCATTGATGGGGAGTTTCAGAGGTCGGTAGATCTGGAGTGTATTTTGACAATAGAACTAATGAAAATTTTTATGAATTAGATATGGGATATGAGAGAGCCTGAAGAATCTAAGGTAGCTGCTAGAACAACTGAAAGGATGGCATTACAGGACTTGGGATGGGTTACCGAGTTCAGTTCGGCAAGCTGAAGTTACATGATCCATAAGACATAAAAGCAAGTACATGGATTCTATAATTTTCTATTTTGTACATGCATACTATTATCTTGCATTTTTTAAAAGATTTATTTATTATTATATCTAAGTACACTGTAGCTGTCTTCAGACGCACCAGAAGAAGGTGTCAGATCTCATTATGGATGGTTGTGAGCCACCATGTAGTTGCTGGGATTTGAACTCCGGACCTTTGGACAAGCAGTCAGTGCTCTTAACCACTGAGCCATCTCTCCAGCCCCCTTATCTTGCATTTTTTAAAATGTACATGAATGGTGTATCCTATATGTGTGTGTGTACATATATACTTGTTTGTGACTGTGCATGTGTACATGCAGGTATGTGTTCATATGTGTACATAGAGCCCAGATGTTAATGTCAGGTGTCTTCCTCTATTACTCTACTTTTTTTATACAGATCCTGTCACTGAACCTCAGTTCATGAGGCTGGCTGGCCATGTGCTTCAGGAATCAGCCTGAAACACAGGAACGTTGTTAATTGTGTACATAACTGCACAATTCTATAATTATAGATTCATCTGGATGTTTTATGTAGATAAGAATATTAAAAGAATACATTGAAGTTGAAAGATAGCTGAGGTGGTAAAGTGCTCCCTGTGTAAGCTGAGGACCTGAGTCCAGTCCCCAGCACCCACATTGAAAGCTGAGTCTGCAGGCATATCCTTGTAATCTCGGTGCTGGAGAGGAACAGACAAAAGGATCCATGGAGCTCACTGGCCAGACAGCCTAACCTAGTGGGTGAGCTCAGGGTCCCACTGAGAGATGGCATCAAAAATTATGGTAGCCAAAACATCTGAAAAAGGACAACACCAGTGGACTTGCTAACGTGGAAGGAACAAGGCTCACCAGCCCACCAGACATACCACATGATAGAGATACTATTTATTTACAAGTAGCAACGATTTGTTTCTTTTCTAGTTTCATGCCTTTTAGTTTGTGTATGTTTGGGAATAGCATATATACCACATATGTGTCTGGGCCCACGGAAGCCAGAAGAGTCAGTTCCCTTGAAACAAGAGTTACAGATGGTTTTGAGCCATCATGTGGGTGCTGGGCACCTAACCCAAGTACTCTAAAAGAGTAGCAAGTGCTGTTAACCTTTGACTCATCTTGTCAGGCCCAGTATTTATGTTTTTGATAGGTAAACTTTATTATTAGTCTCTGCAGGTTTGTTTTTCTATGACAAAGCATCTTCCAATTCCTAGAGCACACTTTACTTTTCATGAATTTTTCTCATTAGCTTTTTATATTAATATCTTTTAGAAATGTTAGAAGTTTTTGTTAAGTTTGTTAGAAATTTGATGAGCTGTGGTAGTTCATGCCTTTAATCCCAGCACTTGGGAGGCAGGGGCAGATGGATCTCTGTGATTTCAAGACCAGCCTGGTCTACAGAATGAGTTCCAGGACAGCTAGGGCCACACAGAGAAACCCTGAAGAGAGAGAGACCGGGGGAGGGGGGAGGAGAGAGAGAGGGGAGAGAGATTGAGAGATTGAGATTTAAGTTGATGAATAGTTTTGCAAACACTTTACACAGAAGTTTACACACTTCTGTTTTGGTGAATGTTTGATGAATGCATTTTCACAGCCAGCATGGCCCATGTGTTTTGTTTTCTGTTTTCATGACAGGTAGCTCACAGACTTACATAAACACATAGGTATATTTAGACTTTAATTTTGAATCAGTTTTGGTAAGTTGCTATAATTTTATATACAATACTACATACACTGTGTCTAAAATTCTTGTCTTTTGTTTGCTCATGTTGTTTTAATATTTGTTATATAACTCCTGTAGTGTTTTCTTTTTATTAGATATTTTCTTTATTTACATTTCAAATGTTATCCCCTTTACTCATTTCCCCTCAGAAAACCCCCTATCCCATCCCCCCTCCTCCTGCTCACCAACCCACCCATTCCCTCTTTCCTGTCCTGGCATTCCCCTACCCTGGGACATCGAGCCTTCACAGAACCAAGGGCCTCTCCTCCCATTGATGTCCGACAAGGCCATCTTCTGCTACATATGCAGCTCAAGCCACGAGTCCATATGTACTCTTTGGTTGGTGGTTTAGTCCCTAGGAGTTCTGGGGGCACTGGTTGGTTCATTTTCAGTCACCACTGTTTGCACTTTATAATGGTCCTGATCATCCTGCTCCTTGCTTGTCCTCCCGTAGTCTTGTGTAAAACGTGCTCCACACAGCCACAGGGTCTCCCAGTTCTTTAACTAGTTTCTCTGCTTCTTTATTCTTTGTAAGTTATTTTGGTAGTTTTTTCCAAAGCTTAGAATTTTATAGTTATCTCACTACTAATTGACTTTTTAAAATAATAAATAAGAACTTCTAGGAACAGCCTTTAGTTATCTTTCAAGTTCTGGTAATCTCTTATTTTTACTGTTTTAAAATTCATTGTCATTTTGTCTTTGGGTGATGCATGCGTTATTTAGAAGTTGATTTTAAGAATAAAGAATGAGATTTATAGTTGTTGCTGCCAGATAAAATAGTACATGACTTAGAATATAGTATAGCCTCTCTTGGGGATGAGCCCTATTTTTCCAGTGCAGAGTGGCCGGCCCTGAAACCATACATACATAAACAACAAAAACAGGCTCATCAGATTGTGTATATATATATATATTTGTACATACATACATGCATACATACATACTTATATACATAACAATAATAGCAAAAGAAAAGGTAGTTGTCAGCTTGAGAGTGGGGAGACATGAGGGGTTTGAGCAGGTAGCTGGGATGAGCTAGAAGGGAGAAAAGGAGAAGGGAAAGTGATATAGTTCTATTTACAGCAAAAAGACTTAAAAAAAAAAACATTTCTGCTAGTGACCATCACATCTTTCTGGCACTAACCAGTACATATACTTCATATACTTTTAAAATCAGAGTTACAGACAGTGTTTTAGAGAAGAAAATCGGATTTTTAAGACTTTTAATTTGAAGTTTGTCTGCATCTATTCATTGTCTGTGTATGCATGTATGGACACACATGCCACAGTGTACATATAAAGATAAGAGGACAACATACAGGAATTTGAGTATCAAACTCAGGTCATCAGGCTTGCTGGCCATTACCCTTATTTACTAAGCCATCTTACCTGCCCTAGTTTGAACTTTTTATCAAATTAAAATTTGATTTTTATTGTTTCACACTAAGGAAATCAGCATAATTTTAAATATGTGAAGCAAAGCCACCTATAAATGGAAATCAAAGTTTTACTAAATTTTCCTACAAAGTTAGTTTTCTAAACAAAAATTAAGAGAAGCAGTACCTTTAAACTCATCATAATTTTTGAGTTTCTAAAACTTGACTTAGCATTTGATGTTTTAGAGATGTTGTAATGGCATCTTTAAAAATAATGTCAAATGAAGCTCAAGAGATTTATCTGTGGTTCAGAGCATTTGCTGCTCTGGTATAGGACCTGGGTTGGATGCTTAGTACCCACATGGTGGCTCAGTCTTCTGGGACTCCAGTTCCAGGAGGTCCAGGGCCCTCATCTGGCCTCCTCAGGTCACAGGCAAAGACTCATACACAAAAAAATAAAATCTACTTTTTAAAAAGATGATATCAAGTAATAAATATGATTCACTAATTTTTTTATATCTTGCTGGAGGTTGGCTATGAAGTGTTTTTGCTTTGTGTTCAAGAAGAGATAAAGCATAATAAGTGCTATATTAACTTAAAAACAATGTAAAGGATTCTTTTAGATGTGTTTTTAATAATCTGATGAATATACCCTGAAACACATTTTTCCATGTAATAAACTGTTAAAAATTATTGCCTTTTGTATACAAATTTAGGTGGAATTAATTTTATTTAATGCTAATCCTTTTGGTAGTTGCTTCTGTAATAACATTTGGTGGTGAAATGAGGCAGAGAGATGTGGCATGTGTTACATGGCTTATATTGGGTATTTAAAGCTCAGCTCTATGAGCTAACAATACTAATTTTCCCTTGTCCCATACCTGGATTACTTCCTTTTGTTCCTAGGGGAAATAATAGCTCAGTTTCCATAGGATACAAAGGGAACAAAGTCAATCATCATGTTAACTGTATTCTTATGTATATGTGTGTTATGATTCACAATTTTAGTTCATAGTGCTTAAAAGCATTGTTCCTGTGGGTTGTTTTTAACCTTGAACCAATAAATCAGGGGCTTCTATTACGTCTGTGATACAGTTTCAGTAGCAGTCATTCTTCACAGTTACTTACACCTGGGAAATAAAAAGAGAATGCTTGCTTTTCTTGAAACTGATTGAGGAATAAAGTATAAATTAGAGGTCTTTTCCCTATGAAAGTTTTGTTAAAAAACAACTTCATGATCTTTCTTTTTGAAATGGAGGTCTCAGTTTATAGCCCTGGCTGGCCTAGAACTCACTAAGTAAACCAGGCTGGCCCAAACTCAAGAGCTCCACCTGCCTCTGCCTCCTGAGTTTTGAGATTAAAGATATTCATATACCACCACACTTGACATTTATGAAACATTTTTATGCCACCAAAGTGATCTTAAGTTTTATATATAGATATATAAATGTGTAATATGTATGTATAGGAGAATTTTTTCCTCAGTGTAATTAATTTTAGCTTTCTCCTTTATTACATTGAGATGATCTGATGGTCATTTTAAGATTTTCTTAAGTTTTTTAAAGCTAATTTTGAGGCTCGTATAATAAATTAGCCTTTTTGAATTTTAAAGTTTTATTTAAAAATCAACAGCTGACATTAAGAGACGTTGTTTTCCCAAGTCAGTTTTGTTCCTCATTTAAACATGCCATTTGCAGTGCTGACTGTATAAAGTGATGGAGGAAGAGGGCTTTTCACCTTGTTTTCCTGGTTTTGTTCCCATACTTCCTCACTGGCCTTTGACCTTCCCCCAAGTTTTCCAAGTTTTGCACTCACTTAACTAAAATGTTAATTCATGTTATTCTACTGAGACTATTTCCATTCCTAAAAAAGAATGATTAAAGAAAACTGTAACTGAGATATGCATGCACCAAGAACAACAAAGAAGCATTAATGAATGGATTAATGTGGGAGAGGGTTGATGAATGCCAGCCATCAATCAGTGTTTCAGACAAGATGTTTACCCCGTGCCCTTTAGAGTAGGCATAAGTCTGTCCTGGTACAGAGGTCTGCCGGGCAGATCGTACCACTGCTACTGTTGCTGTAACTCAACCACTGACATATATTGCTTGCCATGCTAGCTTGAAATCACATCCCCTTTTTGTTTGTTTGTTCAAGACTGAAAGAGCATATTCGTTTTGTGGAACTATTGAATACATGGCACCAGATATTGTCAGAGGGGGTGATTCCGGACATGACAAGGTATGTTCTACTTTTGATCCTTCTTTGTGTATTTCCAGAAACTGTACAGTAAGAGTGAATCCTCATTAATTACTTCCTGTATAGACTCTTAATCAGAGATATATTTCTGATTTGTTTCTCCGTTCTGTGTTCTTGAACACACTATGAGTTTTCACATTTTGTATTAAAAAACCACAAAATTTAAGACAATTTAGGTTTTCCTTTTAAGGATTTATTTATGAAGTCTTTTGTAGAGTGATATTTTTGTTAAAGTTGGGACCTTGAAGTTATTCTTCAAACAGTTATGTAAATGGAATTTATTTCTGTTGGAAGAGCTTAAACAAAGCACCAAATGTGACTCCATTAAAAAATGTTTTCTGATGTATGAAGCTTATTTGAACCAAGTATAATATAGAAGTGTGACTGAATACTTAAGCTATGTATGTAGCCCCTCTCTGCATCATGGGGAGAGATTTTGAACAAAGCTTTATTGTCATGGTAAGTTCTTCAGGAAAAATACAGAAAAAGATGGAGGTTGTGTTTGCCACCTTTGGTTAATAAGTCCTAATGAGATGTTGAGAGGCCACTGAACAAGAAAACCACTTATTTTATTCCCAGTTTGCCTTTAACTTCACAAAGATATTGGTGCCTTTGTTGATTACTCTCTAACAGAAATAGCATTTTTCGTAACCTTGAAAGGAAAATTCTACACTCAAAATGCAGTCTGTTTTCCTAACTCTCAAAGAGCTCGATTTTTTTTTTTTGCCTTATCCTCTTTCTTGTGTATGTGCCCATGAAGAGATAATAAAGAAGCTGTCAGCTCTAAGTTGTTATAAAATTTAGCTTATTTTCTATCGTGTATTGAAGGCTAACCATTTCCTATCACTTTTGATTCATTAATAACATTCCCAAGTGAATCTGACTGGTTTGACCTTACTGTTTCTCTCTCCTTTGTTCCCTTTCAATACACCACATAAACAATCTCATTGTCTATGGTGAATGCTTGATCTTGTCTTTATGACCAATCCTATGTCTGCCAAGCACATTCCCAAGTTGTAATGGCAGTGATCGCTGACCCATGGCTAGACCCTGATCTCAGGTGTGTATTAGCCAAGCAGCATGGTTTCATGCCCCATGCAGGACATTCTGAGAGCACTGACTCAACTGCCATTGGAACTCTTTCTAGGAATTTGGGAAGTAAAATGCTGGTTTAGTTTGCTTCATGGTATAATTTAAAGCCATTGTGCAGTTTAATGTGATTTTTATAACAGATTTTGAAATTTTTCTACTAAAGCTTAATGAAACTGGGATAGATGGCTTAGCAGTTAAGAGCCTAGTGGAACTAAGAAAACTTTGTATTATACCTCGAATTTCTGCATGGTTAAGATCCAGGTTATAATGAGCCAAAAAAATATTCTCTTGAATATTCATTGTTCAGATAATTTGTAAATGGTTTTCTTGTTTAGAGTACATTTTATTTTCTATTGTTTTAAATCATAGGTGGAGATACTTAGATATATTCTGTATAGAATTGACTTGTAGGGGGTATTTAAAAATAACACCATTGTGTAAGAGTCATATATTTTTGCCTTTGAGTTTAAGGAACTCCATCTGGTTCTTTGGGCATGAATACTTTTGCCACCGATCCTAAGTCCAGTGTTCTACCTATCTTAACTTTTAGAAAAACATTTTTAAGTTAAATCATTTTAAATTAACAATGGCAAAACTGACTGATTTAGAAAATTGTTGCAGTACTTTCTGCTCTAGGAATATGAAGGCATTTGTCCTCTAAATATCTCTTACAAGTAGTAACTTAGTACTCCTGGCATAGAAAGCTATGAAAACTGTTTTCTGTAAAATATTTTTAAGTATATCTCTTTATTTTGGTCCTTTTTTGTAATATATATTTTAGTTACTAAATCTACAAAATGAAATTGTTATTGTCTTATAGGCAGTTGACTGGTGGAGTTTAGGTGTTCTAATGTATGAACTACTAACTGGAGCATCTCCTTTCACTGTTGATGGAGAAAAAAACTCCCAGGCTGAGATATCTAGGTAAGACTTAAACAAATGCCATAAAAATAACCTCCTGTAGGTTTCCAGAGTATTACTCCCTCCTGTTCATTCATAACTAGGATCACAGTTGCAATGTTATGTTTTTGTCCTATTTTTACTTGAATTTTCTAACATTGAGAACAGGTTTGACAGAAGTAAATATTGAGTCCACTTCAGTGAACTTGAAATAACAGGGATCAATTTGTGTTCTTGCCTGAAACAATTTTAACAATGGAAAAAACTGTGAAACAGCAGTTTTGAGGGCATTGAACATCTGACAATGGAGGGCAGAGGTTTCAAAGATACAGAAAATAAACAAGGTATGCCCTAAGATTGTCCCAAATGACTACCTTAAGAACTCCCAAGATGAATCACAGGGAAGGACAAACTCATGAGACATTAAAGAAGTGAAACTGATGGTCTAGGGAGACCTGGACAGCTAGTTTGCTGACTGGAGTGCCTGAATGGAGAGATTGGAGTCCAGAGATTTGCAGAAGTATTGTTTTATGGAAAATACACACCATAAAATGTTTATTATTTTATACTTATTTATGTCATAGTTATTCTTCTTCAGATTGATCTATATATTCAGTACAATTACAGTTTCTACTGGCTTTGTTTGTTTGCTTTAGTAGAAACAATCTGACCTAAATTGACAATCTGACCTAAAATTTAGGTAGAGATGAAGAGGACCTATACTAGTCACATTATCTTTGAAGACAAACAAAATTGATTTCAAGTCTTATTCTAAGCTGTAATGATTGCATATTTGGGGTTTGGTATTAGGACAGACAGATGAATACTGGAAACAATTTGTGTGCCTGCAATCCCAGTATATGGAAGGTATAAACAAGAGGACTGCTATAAGTTCAAGACTAGCCTACCTCATCAACATGGTGAATGCTAGAGCAGCCCCAGCTATACAGCATGCCCTGTTCTCTAAAAAGTAAAAAAAGAAGAGAGAGAGGGCGGAAGGAAGGATAAGAAAAGAAGATAAACTACAAAGAATAGAGAGCCCAGAAAATCACTATGTGCACAGGCAGGAGACTTTTGACAAAATGTCAGTTACCTGTCACTTGGGAGGGGCTTTTCAATAAATGATGCTAGAACCCCTGGCTACTTTGGTGAGAAAAGCATTAACTTCAATAAATGCTTCGTACTATGTAGAAAAAAAATGCACTCAAAACAAACAGTAGGCCTAAATGTAAAAGTTATAACTATAAAATGTTTTTAAAATCTGTAGGACTGGGAGATACCTCAATAGATAAGGATACTTGCTGTTCAAGCCTAGTGACTCCCCCAAACCTACATAAAGGTGGAAGAGTATGCCATAAGGTTCTCTCTGACCTGTGTGTTGTGACACTTGCATCCCCCTCCTCAAAATTAATTCATTTTCTAAAATTCCCTGTGGCCTTGCATCAGCTAAAAATGTCTTAAGTAGAACAGTCTGTAAAAGAAAGTGTTTATAAGACTGCCTCCAGCTTCTCTCAGGTGACCAAGCAGCAGGTACTGCCAGGAGGAAGGAACCAAGAGCCACAGAACAGCTGGGTCCAGCTGGGCTCTGCCTGCACCCAGGAGCTGCGAAGAGCCACAGCACTCTGTCAGGAAAGAGCCAGTCACCCAGGGGTCCTGAGACAGGCTTGCAGGCCCACAGGAGAGACAAGCACCCTCCAGAGACAGCAGGACCAACTAACACTAGAAATAATCAGATGGCAAAAGGCAAACGTAGGAACAATACCAACAGAAATCAAAACAACATGGCACCATTGAACCCAATTGTCCCACAACAGCAAGTCCTGGATACCCCTACATACCCGAAAAGCAAGATTTGGATTTAAAAATCACAGCTCATAATGCTGATACTACAGGGCTTCACGAAGGATATAAATAACTCAATTAAAGAAATACAGGAGAACACAAGTAAACAGGGAGAAGCCCTTAAAGAACTACAGGAAAACACAACAAAACAGGTGAAAGAATTGAACAAAACCATCTAGGATCTAAAAATGGAGGTAGAAACAATAAAGAAATCACAAAGGGAAACAACTCTGGACATAGAAAACCTAGGAAAGAAGTCAGGACTCATGGATACAAGTATCAACAACAGAATACAAGAGAAAGAAGAGAGAATCTCAGAGGCAGAAGATAACATAGAAAGCATTGAAACAACAGTCAAAGAAAATGCAAAATGCAAAAAGCACCTAACCCAGAATATCTAGGAAATCTAGGACAAAATGAGAAGACCAAACCTAAGGGTTATAGGTATAGAAGAGAGTGAAGATTTCCAACTTAAAGGACCAGTAAATGTCTTCAACAAAATTATAGAAGAAAACTTCCCTAACCTAAAGAAACAGATGCCCATGAACATACAAGAAGCCTACAGAACTCCAAATAGTTTGGACCAGAAAAGAAATTCTTCCCATCACATAATAATTAAAACACCAAATGTACTAAACAAGGAAAGAATTTTAAAAGCAGTAAGGGGAAAAAGGTCAAGTAACATATAAAGGAAGACCTATCAGAATTATACCAGACTTCTTGCCTGAGACTGTGAAAGCCAGAAGATCATGGACAGATGTCAAACAGACCCTATGGGAACACAAATGCCAACCTAGACTACTATACCCAGCAAAACTCTCGATTACCATAGATGGAAAAACCAAAGTATTCCACGACAAAACCAAATTTACACAATATCTTTCCACAAATCCAGCCCTCCAAAGGATAATGAATGGAGAACAACAAAAGGAGGGAAACTACACACTAAAAAAAGCGAGAAATTAATTGTCTTTTAACAAAACAAAAAGACACACAAACATAACTCCACCTCTAATAACAAAAGTAATAGGAAGCAACAATCACTTCTCCTTAATATCTCTTAATATCAATGGACTCAGTTCTCTAATAAAAAGACATAAACTAACAGACTGGATAAATAAGCAGGACCCAACATTTTGCTGCATATAGGAAACTTACCTCAGGCACAAAGACAGACACTACCTCAGAGTAAAAGGCTGGAAAACAATTTTCCAAACAAATGGTCCCAAGAAACAAGCTGGTGTAGCCATTCTAATATCAAATAAAATTGACTTTCACCCTAAAGTAATCAAAAAAGACAAGGAAGGACAGTTCATACTCATCAAAGGAAAAATCTACCAAGATGAACTTTCAATTCTGAACATATATGCTCCAAATAAATGGGCACCCACATTCATAAAAGAAACTTTACTGAAGCTCGAAGCACACATTGCACCCCACACAATAATAGTGGGAGACTTCAACACCCCACTCTCATCAATGGACAAATCAGGGAAACACAAACTAAACAGAGAAACAGTGAAACTAACAGAAGTTATGAACCAAATGGATTTGACAGATCTCTATAGAACACTTTATCGTAAAAGAATATACCTTCTTCTCAGCACCTCACAGTACCTTCTCCAAAATCGACCATATACTCGGTCACAAAACAGACCTCAGCAGATATAAGAAGATGGAAATAATTCCTTGCACTCTATCAGATCACCATGGGATAAGGCTGGTCTTCAATAACAACAAAAACAACAGAAAGCCCACATACACATGGAAACTGAACAACATTCTACTCAATGATAACTTGGTCAAGGAAGAAATAAATTAAAGACTTTTTAGAATTTAATGAAATGAAGGCACAACATACCCAAACGTATGGAACACAATGAAAGCAGTGCTAAGAGGAAAACTCATTGTGAGTACCTCTAAAAAGAAACTGGAAAGAGCATACACTAACAGCTTAACAGCACAGTTGAAGGCTCTAGAACAAAAAGAAGCAAATACACTCAAGAGGAGTAGAGGGCAGGAAATAATCAAACTCAGGGCTGAAATCAACTAAGTAGAAACAAAAAGAACTATAGAAAGAATCAACCAGACCAGGAGCTGGTTCTTTGAAAAAACCAACGAGATAGATAAACCCTTAGCCAAACTAACCAGAGGGCACAGAGACAGTACCCAAATCAGCAAAATCAAAAATGAAAACAGAGGCATATTAACAGATACTAAGGAAATCCAAAAAATCAACAGATCCTACTATAAAAACCTATAATCAACAAAAGTGGAAAATCTAGAGGAAATGAACAATTTTCTAGACAGATACCAGGTACCAAAGTTAAATCAGGATCAGATAAATGATCTAAACAATCCCATAACCCCTAAAGAATTAGAAGTAGTCATTAATAATCTCCCAACCAAAAAAAGCCCAGGACCACGTGGGTTCAATGCAGAGTTCTATCAGACCTTCAAAGAAGACCTAATATCAATACTCTTCAAACTATTCCATGAAATAGAAACAGATGGAACACTACCCAATTTGTTTTACAAAGCTACACTTACTCTGATAACTAAACCACACAAAAACCCAACAAAGAAAGAGAACTTTAGATCGGTTTCCCTTATGAATATTGATGCAAAAATACTCAATAAAATTCTTGCCAACCGAATCCAAGAACACATCAAAATGATCATCCACCATGATCAAGTAGGCTTCATCCCAGGGATGCAGGGATGGTTCAATATACAGAAATCCATCAGTGTAATCCACTATATAAACAAACTCAAAGAAAAAAACCACATTATCATTTCATTACACGCTGAGAAAGCATTTGATAAAATCCAACATCTCTTCATGATAAAAGTCTTGGAAAGATCAGGAACTCAAGGCCCATACCTAAACATAGTAAAGGCAATATACAGCAAACCAGTAACCAACATCAAACTAAATGGAGAGAAACTTGAAGTAATCCCACTGAAATCAGGGACTAGAAAAGGCTGTCCACTCTCTCCCTACTTGTTCAATGTACTTCTAGATGTCCTAGCCAGAGCAATTAGACAACAAAAGGAGGTCAAAAGGATTCAAATTGGGAAGGAAGAAGTCAAATTATCACTATTTGCAGATGATATGATCTACTTTAAGTGACCCCAAAAATTCCACCAGAGAACTTTTAAACCTGATAAACACCTTCAGCAAAGTGGCTGGATATAAAATTAACTCTAGCAAATCATTAGCCTTCCCATATTCAAAGGATAAGGAGACTGAGAAGGAAATTAGGGAAATGACACCCTTCACAATAGCCACAAGTAATATAAAATACCTTGGTGTGACCCTAACCAAGCTAGTGAAAGATCTGTATGATAAGAACTTCAAGTTTCTGAAGAAAGAATTCGAAGATCTCAGAAGATGGAAAGATCTCCCATGCTCATGGATTGTCAGGGTTAATATAGTAAAAATGGCCATCTTGCCTAAGGCAATCTACAGATTCAATGCAATCCCCATCAAAATTCCAACTCAATTCTTCATAGAGTTAGAAAGAGCAATTTCCCAATTTATCTGGAATAACAAAAAACCCACAATAGCAAAATCTATTCTCAACAATAAAAGAACTTCTGGCAGAATCACCATCCCTGACCTCAAGCCCTACTACAGAGCAATAGTGATAAAAACTGTATGGTATTTGTACAGAGACAGGCATGAAGATCAATGGAATAGAATTGAAGACCCAGAAATGAACCCATACACCTATGGTCACTTGATCTTTGACAAAGGAGCTAAAACCATCCAGTGGAAAAAAGACAGCATTTTCCACAAATGGTGCAGGGTCAACTGGCAGTCAACGTATAGAAGGATGCAAATTGATCCATTCTTATCTTCTTGTACAAAGCTCAAGTCCAAGTGGATCGAGGACCCCCACATAAAACCAGATACACTGAATTTCCTGAATAGAGCACCAATAGCTTATGCTCTAAGATCAAGAATTGACAAATGGGACCTCATAAAATTACAAAGCTTCTGTAAGGCAAAGGACACTGTCAATAGGACAAAACGGCAACCTACAGATTGGGAAAATATCTTTACCAATCCTACATCCGATAGAGGGCTAATATCCAATATATACAGAGAACTCAAGAAGTTAGACTCCAGAATACCAAATAACCCTATGAAAAAAATGGAGTACAGAACTAAACAAGGAATTCTCAATTGAGGAATACCTAATGGCTGAGAAACACCTTAAGAAATGTTCAACATTCTTAGTCATCAGGGAAATGCAAATCAAACCATCCCTGAGATTTCACCTCACACCAGTCAGAATGTCTAAGATGAATAACTCAGGTGACAGATGCTGGTGAGGATGTGGAGAAAGAGAAACACTCCTCCATTGCTAGTGGGATTGCAAGCTGGTAAAACCACTCTGAAAATCAGTTTGGCAGGTCCTCAGAAAATTGGACATAGTACTACCTGAGGACCCAGCTATACCACTCCTGGGCATACCCAGAAGGTGCTCCAACATGTAATAAGGACACATGCTCCACTATGTTCATAGAAGCCTTATTTATAATAGTCAGAACCTGGAAACAACCCAGATGTCCCTCAACAGAGGAATGGATACAGAAAATGTGGTACATTTACACAATGGAATACTACTCGGCTATTAAAAACAATGAATTCATGAAATTCTTAGGCAAATGGATGGAGCTAGAAACTATCATCCTGAGTAAGGTAACCCAATCACAAAAGAACACACACGGTATGCAATTGCTGATAAGTGGATATTAGCTCAAAAGCATGTAATACCTATGATATAACTCACAGATCACATGAAGCTTAAGATGAAGAAAGACAAAAGTGTGGATACTTTGATCCTTATTGGAAAGTGGATCAAAACACCCATGGCTCACAGTCAACCAATAGAATGAGAATAAGGTCCCCAATGGAGCAGCTAGAGAGAGGACCCAAGGAACTGAAGAGGTTTGAGCTCCCCGGGAGGAACAATAATATGTACCAACCTCCCCTTGTGGTTAGTTTTCGGTGAGGTAATGTGGAAATGGGTTAATATTTGAAATGTAAATAAAGCAAATATATCTTTAAAAAAAAAGAAAGAAAGCCTTTATAAACTAGACTGTTTCAAGTTAAATCTCTGTCCTTTAAAGCATTGAGACAGTGAAAGTGACAAGTCACTGTAATAAAAATTTTAAATCAGATAAAGATGATACAAGAAATATATAAAAACTTAAGGAAACAACCAATCCCATTATACAATAGGCAAAAACGCTAAACAGACCTTTCAGCAAAGATCATCAGTGAGTAGCAAATAAACATGTGAGAAGATGAGTAATGTCATTGGTCTTTAGGGAAAAACGGGTTGCAACCACAGGAAATGCTACCATATACTCGCTCAGGTGGCTATGAGTAAAGGCAGTGGCCATGCCAGATGCTAGTATGAATATGGAGGAGACCGGGCAGTGGTGGTGCACACCTTTAATCCCACACTTGGGAGGCAGAGGCAGGCGGATCTCTGAGGTGAAGGCCAGCCCAGTCTACAGAGTGAATTCCAGGATAGCCAGAGATTCAGAGAATACTCTTGTCTTGAGAAACCAAAATCAAAATCACCCCCCCCCCAATAAAAGACTATGTAGGAAATGCAAGGGAGTGTGAGCAAGGGGAACATATAGTTCAGTGTAAGTAGTACCGTGTTGGAAAAGGGACAGTTTCTTTAAGACTCAAAATATTATCTAATACATAACATCCATTCTAGCACTCAGTGTTTATGAGGGAGGACAAACATACTTACAAAACCTCCTACAGCAAGTGATCCCAAATTGAACAAGTATCTGTCAACAGTAGTTAAATTATGCTGTATCCATGCAAATGAAGAGCTACCCAGTGGTAAAAGTGTACAGTGTATTAGTACATACAAAAAGTTGGATAAATTTCAAAATAATTGTAGTGAAAGAAGCCTGACAATATAGAGCATTTACTGTGTGATTCCAGTTATGGAGAATGTCAGCAACAGGAAGCAGAGTGGTGGTTAGTGTGAGACCGGCAAGGGAGAAGAGAAGGAAGAAACTTCAAAGGAGCATGAGAAACTTTGAGAGGGGATGTGTTTCTTCATTATCTTGAGTGTGGTGCCAGTATTACACTTGCATATACAAGGCAGACCTCATCCAGTTACACTTTGTGTGAATTTATTGTTCATATATTGTACATCAATAAAGTAAAATAGTTAGATGTACCATTTCTAGGACAGACTCAGAAGTAAATAACTTCAGTATTTCAGCTTACTTAATACCTAACTTAAATGAGCAGGAACATTTTTAAAATCAGCTAAAATTATATCTGTTATAAAAAAATCTAAATACTATTTTTAAATTGTAATTTTAAATGAAGATTTAGTTTGAAAATTCTTCAGGTGGAGTGTGGTGATTCACATCTATATGATCCAGCTGTTTGTGAAGTTGAGTCACAATAGTTACAGATTTGAAAACAGCATAGACAGAATTGTGACATTCCATCTAAAAGAAATTAATAAAGTTTTGGAAAAAATGCCTCAAAATTATAGGAGGTCTTGGCCATCACTGTGAAAAATTGGGTCATGGTTTCCTCCCACTCTCACTCTGCCTGCCTGTAGAGAAAAGTTCATTAGTTGTGATATCAGAGATTCTTTAAGTGGCATTCACATTTAAATTGAGTTTGTTTCCTTTACATCAACCATTTGGCATTCTGATTTTAACAAGTGAAAAATCTCTAATCAAGATCTTTAAACTAGAACAAATAGATTTTCAAGAATGAAAATACTTTCCTTTAATCAGTTCTCTGCTTTGTCAGGTTAATTAATTTTGTTTAAAGCTTGGTGATAATGTGATCATTTGGCAGTTTGGGTGACTGACTTGTCCTACTCCGTTTTGTTCCTTTAGGATAATTATTCTGATTGTTCTGTTGACTTGTATCACTGAGATAAGTGTATTATTATCTTGTCTCTTATTGGTTTAATTGGTGAAGGCCTTTTTTTTTTCATTGAATTCTTATATTCCTTAATTTTTAAGACGGTCTCACTGTGTAACCTGGGCTAGCTTGCAGATCATGTAGACCAGGTTTGCCTCCAATTAGATCCACTTGCTTCTGCCTATCAAGTGCCAGGATTAAAGGTATATGCCACCATACCCTGCTTCTGTCACTTAATATTTCTGATTTTCAAGAATTTAGCCTACTAAGGACCAATTCATCCTGTACTTTTTATTTCAGATGCTTCAAAATAATGTATTATTCATGTTATTTGCTTGCTATTATTATCTATGAATAGTCTAAAATGTTTAATAAAAGTGTTAGTGTATAAAATTTCACAGGTAGTAAAAAGAGTACAGCTTTCTCCTTACAGTTAGACTCTCTTCCTGGATGTGGGTGCAATCCCTTACTTGCCCCATGCAGTCCATGAAAGGACTGCTAGGTTAACATTTTCATGGATGCTGTATCCCATATTGAGTTGATTTAATTGTATCTGGTCCCCCTGCTCTAAAAAGCAGGCCTAAATTATCTTTCTTGAATATAGAAGAATTCTGCTTATTCTTTCTAGACGTTGAGGTAGGCAAGCATAGGGATAGTTTAGTAACCTGAGATATTATGTGGTTTAGTCTTTGCACACCTCCCTCTTCTAATAATGCACTTAACAGCTTGAGACCCTTATCTGTACTAAGATACCTAGCCCTCTCTGATCAATGGAGTTTCTCCCCCACTTGACTGTTAAACTCAGTTTCTCTTCAGATGTATTTCCAATAGACACAAGGACCAATTTATCCTAAACTAGTTTTGAGTGAGTGCCCAATAAAGCAAAACTCAGAAGAATTTTTAGAGTTAATCCCTTATTTACTATTTTATGCCTATGCATAATTGGGTATACATTTGATTAAAATTAGATACTTAATGGGAAAGGACATATACTGTAGAATTATTTATATGACATACTCTATCAGCTAAAATAGAGAATCTGTGGCACTATGCCCCTTAGTGACCATACTTCTTCTCTTGACCCCTACCAAAGGAAGCCCAAACAGTAATCAGGGCTCTTGAGTTTCACTCTTGTGGCCTGCTGCACCTCTGTGCTGTGTTCTGACCTGTTCTGTGTAGCTTGGTTTGAATAAAATTTCCTTGCTACCTTTGCAATCTGTTTGAATTTTTATTTCAAGTCTTTAGAGTCTGAGAATCAGGAATCACCTGGCCCAGACTCCCAACCACTGATAACAGTATTACTGCAGATATTTGAATAGAGTTTTATGTAGGACAAACTTTTTCAGTTCTGTTGACCGTACCTAAGAAATTATTTCAGATTCCCCACACCATGTTAGACAGCTAATTTGTTAATTTAGACTTGAATGGGTGCTGGTTAGCTTTTTGTATCCCTGTTTCCTATCTTTATCCATGTATGTATCATGAGCCTTTCTTTCTTATGTGTCTTCCCACTAACTTTCTGTCTGTGTAGAACTTTGCCTTTTAGAGCAGGTGTTACTTCTGAACACTAACCAGAGGGCACAGAGATAGTATCCAAATTAATAATCAGAAACGAAAAGGGAGAGATAACAACAGAAACTGAGGAAATTCAAAAAATCATCATATCCTACTACAAAAACCTGTATTCAACACAACTAGAAAATCTTGAGGAAGCCGGGCGGTGGTGGCGCACGCCTTTAATCCCAGCACTTGGGAGGCAGAGGCAGGAGGATTTCTAAGTTCGAGGCCAGCCTGGTCTACAGAGTGAGTTCCAGGACAGCCAGGGCTACACAGAGAAACCCTGTCTCGAAAAACCAAAAAAAGAAAATCTTGAGGAAATGGACAATTTCCTTGACAGATACCAAATACCAAAATTAAATCAGGATCAAATAGACCATCTAAACCGTCCTATAACCCCTGAAGAAATAGAAGTTGTCATTGGAAGTCTTCCAACCAAAAAAAGCACAGGTCCAGATGGTTTTAGTGCAGAATTCTATCAGACCTTCAAAGAAGACATAACACCAATACTCTTCAAACTGTTCCACAAAATAGAAGCAGAAGGAACAGTACCCAACTCGTTCTATGAAGCCACAATTACCCTAATACCAAAAGCACACAAAGATCCGACAAAGAAAGAGAATCTCAGGGCAATCTCTCTTATGAATATCGATGCAAAAATACTCAATAAAATTCTTGCCAACCGAATCCAAGAACACATCAAAACGATCATTCACTACGATCAAGTAGGCTTCATCCCAGGGATGCAGGGATGGTTCAATATAAGGAAATCCATCAATGTAATCCACTATATAAACAATCTCAAAGAAAAAACCACATGGTCATCTCATTAGATGCTGAGAAAGCATGTGACAAAATTCAGCATCCTTTCATGCTAAAGGTCTTGGAAAGATCAGGAATTCAAGGCCCATATCTAAACATAGTAAAAGCAATTTACAGCAAACCGGTAGCCAGCATCAATCTAAATGGAGAGAAACTTGAAGCAATCCCACTAAAATCAGGGACTAGACAAGGCTGCCCTCTCTCTCCATATCTTTTCAATATAGTACTTGAAGTTCTAGCTAGAGCAATTAGACAACAAAAAGAGGTCAAAGGGATATAAATTGGAAAGGAAGAAGTCAAACTATCACTATTTGCAGACAATATGATAATATACTTAAGTGACCCAAAGAACTCCACCAGAGAACTCCTACAGCTGATAAACGACTTCAGCAAAGTGGCCGGATATAAAATCAACTCAAGCAAGTCAGAAGCCTTCCTATACTCAAAGGATAAGCAGGCTGAGAAAGAAGTAAGAGAAATGATACCCTTCACGATAGCCACAAACCATATAAAGTATCTTGGCATGACTCTAACCAAACAAGTGAAAGATCTGTATGACAAGAACTTCAAGTCTCTGAAGAAAGAAATTGAAGAAGACCTCAGAAGATGGAAAAATCTGCCACGCTCATGGATTGGCAGGATTAATATAGTAAAAATGACCATCTTACCAAAAGTAATATACAGATTCAATGCAATCCCCATCAAAATCCCAACTCAATTCTTCATAGAGTTAGAAAGAGCAATTCAAAAATTCATCTGGAATAACAGAAAACCCAGAATAGCTAAAACTATTCTCAAGAGTAAAAGAACCTCTGGGGGAATCAGTATCCCGGACCTCAAGCTGTACTACAGAGCAATAGTGTTAAAAACCGCATGGTATTGGTACAGTGACAGGCATGTAGATCAATGGAACAGAATTGAAGACCCAGAAATGAATCCACACTCCTATGGTCACTTGATCTTTGACAAAGGAGCTAAAACCATCCAGTGGAAAAAAGATAGCCTTTTCAACAAATGGTGCTGGCTCAGCTGGAGGTCAACATGCAGAAGAATGCAAATTGACCCATTCTTATCTCCTTGCACTAAGCTCAATTCTAAGTGGATCAAGGATCTCCACATAAAACCAGACACACTGAAACTAATAGAAGGGAAACTAGGGAAGAACCTTGAACATATGGGCACAGGGGAGAATTTCCTGAACAGAACTCCAATAGCTTATGCTCTAAGATCAAGAATAGACAAATGGGACCTCATTAAATTACAAAGTTTTTGCAAGGCAAAAGACACTGTCAAAAAGACAAAGCGGCAACCAACTAACTGGGAAATGATCTTTACCAACCTTACATCCGACAGAGGGCTAATATCCAATATATACAAAGAACTCAAGAAGTTAAACTCCAGAGAGGCAAGTAACCCTATTAAAAAATGGGGTACAGAGCTAAACAAAGAGTTCTCACCTGAAGAATATCTAATGGCTGAGAAGCACCTAAAGAGATGTTCATCATCCTTAGTCATTAGGGAAATGCAGATCAAAACAACCCTGAGATTCCATCTCACACCAGTCAGGGTGGCTAAGATCAAAAACACAGGAGACAGCAGTTGTTGGCGAGGATGTGGAGAAAGAGGAACACTCCTCCACTGCTGGTGGAATTGCAGGCTGGTACAACCACTCTGGAAAGCAGTCTGGCGGTTCCTCAGAAAACTGGGCATGACACTCCCGGAGGATCTGGCTATACCACTCCTGGGCATATACCCAGAGGCTTTACCTGCATGCAATAAGGACACATGCTCCACTATGTTCATAGCAGCCTTATTTATAATAGCCAGAAGCTGGAAAGAACCCAGATGTCCCTCAGCGGAGGAATGGATTCAGAAGATGTGGTATATCTACACAATGGAATACTACTCTGCAATTAAAAACAATGAATTCATGAAATTCCTAGGCAAATGGTCAGAACTTGAAAATATCATCCTTAGTGAGGTAACCCAATCACAAAAGAACACACATGGTATGCAGTCACTGATAAGGGGATATTAACCCAGAATCTCGGAATACCCTAGACACAATTCGCATATCAATAGATTTCTAAGAAGATGGAAGGAGAGACCCCTGGTCCTGGAAAGACTGGATGTAGGGGAACACCAGGACAGAGAAACGAGAGGGGGTTGAATGGAGAAAAGAGGGAGGGAAGGGGGCTTATGGGACTTTCGGGGAGGGAGGAAACGGGAAAGGGGAAATGATTTGGAATGTAAATTAAAAAAAAAATAATAAAATAAAATTAAAAAAAAAAGAAAGTCATTCTTCTGCCTCCTCCTACAGGATGGGGCCATGAAAGCCATGATAAGTGAATATCTTTTCACCTGAAAATCAAGATGTAAATGTTTATCTCCTGCTCTTCCAAAATCATATCTTGACAACTATTTCTATTTTTCTCTGCCTTTGAAGTGATATATTTGCCATGAGATGTTTATTTGGTGTTTCATTTTCCCAGTAAAGTATGCTATATTAATATTTCATTATACTTTTGTAGGTATAATTTTATTTAAGTCTAGATCTAAGTGTTATTAAAAGTCTAGGCAGCCCTCAATATCCTTGTACCAACCATAAATCAAAAGTATTGGAATAAAATGATTCTCAGAAAGTTCAAAATGTAGAACTTGAATATAGCGCACACAAAGAGTATGCAGACTGTATATGAATATAGTGATATATAGTCCCTGGTTTAGCCTCTTGCTTTTCACAGCCCGCAGTCTCTAGTTTTCATTGCTTGAGCATTTCCCTATATGAATATAGTGATGTATAGACCCTGGTTTAGCTCTTGCCTTTCACAGCTCTCAGTCTCTAGTCTGCATTGCTTGAGCATTGCTCACTTCAAGTCTCATTCATAAATGTATAATTAGATCTCTAATTGATACATCAGTATTGAACAAGTTCCGATTTTTTATAGTTATCCCCAAAACAATACAATGTAATAACCATTTACACATTTATGTTGTATCAGGTATGAGAAATAACCTGGAGATGTTTTATACACGAGGACTTTCTTGACCCACCAATAGTATAAATAGTGATATGGAGGCTTCTAACATAGTTTAAAGCTTAGGCTTTTTGCTTGGGCAGTCTACCAGCCACTCTAACCTTAACCCGACCATTGTCGCCTGCACCTTACCACATGGCTAGCTCAGGACCATTCTCTGTTCTGCTGCGGTCCTTATCTCTTTCTTCCATGTCCACTCACAGAATCACCTGTGGCTGCCTGTTCTCCCAGTGCTCCTCTGTCTGCCTGGAAATTCCATCCTTCACTTTCTGCCCAGCTATTGGCTGTCAACTCTTTATTACAACTAATCAGAACCTCTGATACAATTCTAGATTGCCTTTAGGCAAGTGAGGAAGGATGAATATTTACAAAATATAAGGCCAGCAATAGGCCATAGAAATGGCAATACCAATATCCTACTAACATTTAGCTCTCTGCTGGTACAGAATTAACAATCGAAAATTCATCAATTCTTCACACAATGAAGGTTACCCCAAGAGTTTTGAGTATGTGGGAGAATGTGTGTGGGTTGTATGCACACCCCATGTCCATGTCATTTTATATAAAGAACTTGACATCCTCACAGTTTTGTATCCCTGGGGTTTTGGAACCAATCCCTTCTAATGCCAAGGAATAGCCGTATCAAAAAAGAGCTCTAGCTAGTACTGTTTAGTAGTGGTCAGCTAGCTATAGTTTGTAGGCAGGAGTTATTCTTTTAGCCAATTTGTTTTTTGTTTTTTTTTTTTTTGCATTTTCATTTTTGCTGGGGAGGATGGGGGTATGAGCTAAGAATGCCTTTTACATTCTTTAAAAATAAAAAAAATTTCATTATGTGAAAATTCTGTGAAACTTAAATTTGTGTCCAGTAAAACTTTATTAAAACATAGCCTTGTTTGTTTATTAGTATATTTTCTCTTACAACTTTTTACAAGAGCCACAGAGTTGAATAGTTAACTACAGAGACCTTGTAGATTACAAAGCCTAAAATACTTACTGCCTGTCTCTGTTAGTTTTCTCTCGCCCATTAACAAGTAACAAATTGCCTCAAAACTAAGTGGATTAAGCAATATACATTTTATAATTTCTGTGGTTCAAGAATTTAGGGGTTAGCTCAGGTATTTGTTCTACTTGAAGACTGTGGTCAAGAGTCTTGTTTAAACTATAGTTATTTCAAGGCTCAACTAGAAAAAGATCTGTATCCAAGCTCACGTTGTTGGAAGATTCCGTTCTTTGTAGACTGGTAGACTGAAGGCCTTAGTTCCTTGCTCACTGGTGAGCAGGAACCATCTTCATTTCCTTACTGTGTAGACTAGCCTAACGTGGCCGCTTACTTCATCTAAGCATGTATAACATCATGAAAGGCATTTAATCCATACATACCTAAGGGGCTGTCAATTCAGAACTAACTGTGGCCTCTAGGGACCAATCCAGACATTCTACCTACCATTTGTGCTTTATGAAAAAAAAATTACCAACTCCTACTCTGGGTGATTAATTTATTGTTGTTCTGCCTAGGACTTTTTTCTTTAGAGAATCACTGTAGTATTTTATATGACTTTTTATGTCTTTCTGACTAAAAAAAACTGAAAAACAAGACAGTAATTCTGGTGTATTTTATATTTTCTCCAGATTGATTTGTCAGTTATCATTTTGGATTCATTTGATTCTTAAATTTTTATTCCATTGTCATTGCTCTTGTTCAAGAGTAGATGCACAGCTGGACCTGGCGGTGACCTCTTTTCAGCATAGCTGAGTCAGAGAAGCTGACGTCCTAGTTTCTCCTCCCTGTGAGAGTCAGGGATTCTCTTCCTGACTACCAGAAGCAGTGGCAGGATTAGGCACCCACCAGGTATTCCAGGAATTGGACTCGAGACATAAGAGGTTACAGAGTGCCTGAAGGAAAAAATAAGACAATTTATGTGGAAGTGAGGAGGTATGTCACAGCACAGTACTTAGTGACAGGGCTGTGACCTGCAAGGGCATCATGTGAACATGAGGAATACACATTGACTAAGATGGCTGTGTTGTCACAGGGTAATCTTTGGCGATCATTGTCATATATGTGGTTGGATGGCTTCCTGGGAAGCTGGAACGTTATAAAGTACATAAATGTATTTATAACTCAGGGAGCAACTGCTGGATGGCCAAGGGTGGTAAGCAAAGAGCCTTCAAAACCAGACAAAGCTGCCAAAGATTCTTTGTTCTCAGTGAGTGAACTGCTTTGGCTGAGGAAAATACACACTATAGAGACCAAATGAGGGCTCCATAATACCCAGAGTGAAGTGACAGCCTGGAACTTTCTGCCCCCTCGGTAGCCAGTTCCATATTTAGAGAAAGGCACTCTCATGAAGTTAACCACATAGCCCCAAAAGCCAGGACACTGTGTGCAAGCATCTAAGCTGAGAAATTACTCACATTATGCCTGGGTAAAATTTCTTTTTCTTTTTTTCCCATTTATTTATTTGTTTGTTTATTCATTCATTTTTTTATTTTACATCCTAATATCAGACTCCCCTCTTCCCAGTGACCCCCTTCCCCCTTCACACAATTCCTCCCCATCCCCCTTCCCTTCCTCTTTGAGAAGGGGGAGGTCCGTACTGGAGAGATGGCTCAGTAGTTAAGAGCACTGACTGCTCTTCTGAAGGTCCTGAGTTCAAATCCTAGCAACCACATGATGGCTCACAACCACCCGTAAAGAGATCTGACACCCTCTTGTGTGTCTGAAGACAGCTACAGTGTACTTAGATGGAATAATAAATATAAGAAGGGGGAAGTCCCCGTGGGTATCACCCCGCCGTGGCACATCAAGTTACTCCAAGACCCTAGTCTCATTGAGACCAGACAAGGCAGCCCAGTTAGGGAAATGGGATTCACAGGCATCAGAGTCAGGAACAGCAACAGTCCCTGCTCCAGTCTTTGAGGGACCCACATGAAAACCAAGCTGCATATCTGCCACATATGTGCAGGGGGCCGAGGTCCAGCTCATGCTCACTCTTTGGTGGTTCAGTCTCTAGGAGCCCACAATGATCCATGTTAGTTGACTCTTCCTGTAGAGTCCCTGTTCTCTTCGGGTTCCTTAATTCTTCCCCCAACTCTTCGACAGGATTCTCCAAGCTCCAGCTAATGTTTGGCTGTGGGTCTCTGAATCTGTTTCCATCAGCTGCTGAATGGGGCTTCTCAGATGACAGTTATGCTAGGCTCCTGTCTGCAAGTATAGCAGAGCATCATTAGTAGTGTCAAGAATTGGTTCTTGCCCATGGGATGGGTCTCATTTTGCGCCAGTCAATGGCTGGGTAAATTTGCAACCCTGACAAGCAGACAGCACCAGCTGCTGTGTCCTAAGGACTCAGCCTCTGTGAGGTTGGGCTGGGATCAAGCACGTGGTGACTGGGAAGTTACTTTGTACTGTCTCACACTGGAAGTGCTTATTTTCATACTTCTGGGGGTTTTTTGTTTGTTTGTTTTTTTCCTGTGCTGGTAAATGCTTATTTCTGATAAACAGCTGTAAAATTATGGCCTACAGACAGTAGGAAATAGATTTAGTGAAATATTTGCAGAGTATCTTTTTCCAGGGAAAAAGCAAAGTATAAATACCTTGTCCTTGTCCTAGGTAACTTATGTAGTGTGTAGGAAGATAGGGGAGAAAGATGTGAAAGATCACATGGGGAGTTTTGATAAACGTGTGAGTGGTAAGACACTCTTGAAAGTACAAAAGAGCTGTGGTTCCTTGGGGACCAGGTTGTCAGGGAGGTATTCATAATGGAGCTACAGCGTGGGTTGTGCCTGGGTGGGGAAGGAGAATGCCATGCAGAGCAGATGGTGACAATTGTGTACAGTGGCACCCTAGTGCCTATGCATGGAAAGTTCTAGATTCCCTTGTCACACTATGTTCTCAGTGAATCTGTAAAATGAAGTTCATCTTATTCCTATTAAATTAATGTTTATAATAGTTCAAAATACACACAAGAGGTGCTGTCAGTAACAACACCCAGAGCGAGACATAAGGCACATGCCTGTAATCTTAATACCTTAGACATAGAGATAGGAAGAGCAATAGCTCAAAGTCATTCTTAGCCATAAAACCAGTTTAGAGCTATCCTGAACTACATGAAATGAGACCCTGTTTCAAAAACAAACAAATACTACCCCAAAGACAGGCAAGAGTTTATTTTATTTTGCTTTGCTTTTTTAAAAAAGATAATAGTTCTATTCTTTGATAATTATATGTAAGGAATTTTGATCATATTCCCCTCTTATTCTCCCCCCTCCACCAATTTCTTCTAGAGCAACCCCTCATTTTTTAATAACTCATGAGGTCTAGCTTGTGCTGTTTATAAGCTCATGGGTATGGGGCCATCCACTAGAATGTAGTCACCTACCAGAGCTACACCCTTACAAAAAACTGACTTTCCCTCCCAAGAAGCCATCAGCTGTCAATATCTCCACTTCTAAGAGTAGGGCTTATAAGCCTTCCTCAAACTGAATGTTTTTCATAGATACCATTTTAGAGTTTTTCATTGTTACAGTATTTTATTCAGACTAGAAATTCTGTATCTCACAGTTCTCGCTTAATTTTTATCATAAGCATTTTCTAATTGCCAACTCTTTGTAAGCATAACTTTGCAGTGACTATGTAATGTACTGTTAAATGGATATCTACACCCCTTTTTAGTATTAGCAAAAGATGAGAATGAGGTTTACTGAAAGCTTTATAACTCAGGTAGCTTATAAGGAATTCTGTGACTCTGGGAACACATGGAAACCAGACTGTGAGAGCCAACAACGTTGTCATGAAGTAGAAAATTGTAGAGTTGAATGAAGACACAAATCCATGTGTCATGGTTTCAATAGGAAGTATCTTTCTTGGGGGTTGAAAGCTTGGTCTCTGTTGGTTGTTGGTGCTGTTTAAGAGATTGTGGAAATATTAGGGGGTGGGGCTTAGTTGGAGGGAGTAGGCCTCTGAACGTTGTGTCTTGTCCTAGACTCTTCCTCTTGTCTCTGTTTGCCAGTCCCCATGAGACAGGCATCTCTGTTCCACTCCATGATCCCCACCACGATCAAGGTTCTCATTTCACTGATCTCATTATTTTTTTCATTAAATCACTGATCTACCTCCTCACAGGTGAAAGTATACACTTGGATTGGATTTTTAAAAATAAGATCATAGAATACACTTCTCACACAAACATAGTTGCCTTTTAAGTTTCTCGTAGTGAGTGCATTTTTCTCTGTCTGACTCCTGTTCCCTCATGTTTTGTCTGGTCTGTGTTGTGGTAGCACGTGGAGAAACAGATGCTTTTGCCCCTGAGAAACCAAGCTGTAGTTGTAGATAACAAGGCTTACCCCTGAGTCACATGATGCTTGCTGTCCTGTCTTGGCTCACTTCCCTGGTTCCTTTTGGATCTTTAAAGTTGCACTTACTGAGAAAAAGTGAGGTAGAGGAAGATTATAGTTCTCTCTCGAGTTAGTTCTCCTGATGTTGTTAAAGAGTTGTTTAAATACTTTAGTCAGGATCACTCTGAACTGTGAATGGGAGGTGTAATCTAGCCCAAGTCCCCTTTTCAAATTTTTTAAATGAAATATTTGAAATAATAGTTTTTTTTTTTTTACCAAGATTGACTAATACTGGAGAATAGCCCAGTAGTCTTCCTTTAATTCTTGTTCCTCCCTTTATTTATTTGATGGACAGATTGTTTGTTTGGGGGTGGGGGGAGTTGTGCACATGTTCCCTGCACTGCATGTGGAGATCACAGGACAGCTTGTGGATCCAGAGACTGAGCTCAAGTGCTCAGGCTTGGCAACAAGTGCTTTTCTCCTCCGAGCCATCTCCCTAGTTTGTGGTCTCAAATGGTCTTCTCACATACGGAGTTCAGTTTCAAAATGCTTCACCACACTCACTTTTAGTAAAATATCCATTGTTATAACACCATACTCTGGTTGTTCTAACAGTAAACTTTATCTGTCCACAGGAGAATCTTAAAAAGTGAGCCTCCATATCCCCAGGAAATGAGCACAATAGCTAAAGACCTACTTCAGCGTCTTTTGATGAAAGATCCCAAGAAGCGACTGGGATGTGGCCCACGGGATGCAGAAGAAATCAAAGAACATCTCTTCTTTGAGGTGAAATTTAGGAAATGAATATATTTAATCCCTCTTGGGGTCACTTCTCCATTTCACCTACATTAGTCCCCTAATTCTTATGACAGATAATGTTTAGGAGGGACCAGAATTCTACTTGTTTAGACCTGAATGGCTTTCCCTCCCTAAAGTACTAGGAGCAAAGAAGGGCATGATAGCATTACGTTTTCTCCACAGTGATGCCCAATCTCTAATACTAAGACTTGTCAGTACAGAGTTTATGCTTGAGAGTAGATCAGTTGAGTTGCCCAAAATCGTGCCCCCTGAAGTCTCATTGTGCTCAGGTTTACCATGGCTTAGGCCACATTCATGGCCGTTGAAGGTTGTGTGTAGCCTGTAGCTTGGACACAGCTGGTGAGTTCTAGGTAGTGCTTTCTGTAGGTTTTTGGGTTTGCACATGAACTGAGGAGATGTATCCTTTGTATGATTCATGAGCTGTTGTACTGGGTTCCACCTTTAGTTACCGATTCCATTGCCTCTTTCTGTTTCCAGGAGAAATCTTAGAATATTCAAGCCTGCCTGGTTCTCTGTCAGTGGCAGTGGCATACATTTCCATTTGCTTTCTCTGCTCTGTAACAGTGCTTTTCTTATGAAAAAGCCTGGTGACACTATTCCACAGAGCACTAGCACATCTGCCAGTTTCATGTTCTCAGTTCACTCCAAGTAAAGGCTAGTAAATAATAGGGAAGGTACCTGAGGTACTTAGTAATTTCAGGCCTGAAGTGGCGTGGCCTCCATGTCTAAAATCCTAAACATTACAGCATTTAAATAACTTCACATATCAACAAGCATGGCCTTGGTGGTTAATGTCTGCTAGAGTCATCCACGTTATATTTTTTATTTTGAAAAATTTGTATGATTATCACTAAGACAAACAAACAGGGTATAGCAAGCAAAGAAGAAACCATTACTTCAGTTTAACTTTCATAGTGTTATTATTGCTTGTTAAATATAAAAAGCAAGGCTGGGGTGTAGCTCAGTGGTGGAGCACTTGTGTAATGTGTATGAGGCCATGGATTTTTGTCCTCTGTGTGGGGGCTGGGAGGTGGTTTCCTCATTGAAAGTGAGACCTCTTCACTTCTGTGAGAACAGAATATGCTTAGTTTAGTCTTTCCACCCATTTTTTTTAAATATTACTGTAAAACTTTAAAGTTCGGTAACAGTGACAAACATTTTGAATGAAATGAACTCAGTATTATGCATTGGCTGAGAAATAATACTTTTCAAACATATATTATATCTTGTTCATACTTGAGCTTAAAAAGAACAAGTATGTAAAATTAAACAGAATGCTCTATTGTCCTTTTCTACAACTTTTTTTTTCCTCAGTTGTTCCCTGAGCTTGTGAATACTATAGTATGTCTTTAGTATAGGAGGTACTTATCTTCTTGACAGCTTGGAATAGTAATTTTAATTTATGTAATTGCTTTCACTTTTAAATGATGGGGTAGACCAGAAATTCACTTACAAAGATCTGAATGATCTTTTCTCTCCAGTGCTATAGAGCTGGGAAGAATCATAATAGCATTCATTTTTCACATATTGAATGTTCTCCTGGTAACAATGTGTTTCTTTAAATTACCCCTTTACTCTAGAAGTTTGTCATTTTTAAAGATTCTTCTTAAAATTTCTAAGAAATATTGTGTTTGTGCTTGCATGCGTGTGCGTTTTCATACATTCACTCATGCTCATATACACACACACACACATGAAGGAGAAAAGATAACTCATGGGAATCAGTTCTTTGCTCAACCATGTCGGAAGCTGAGGAACAAACTCAGACTGTCATGTTTGCCAGCAAACATCCTTATTGTGCTGAGCCACTTCACCTGGCCCAGAATTTTTCTTGGTGTATGTTCAGTAAATGAAACACAAAGCAGACGCCTGTGATAGAAGCTCTCACAGCCTCATAGAGGACTGAACACCAGCCATAAAGTGGGCAAAACTCCAATCCACACTTCTGGCAACAGAGACTTCAGTGAAAAATACTTAACTCTTCTTTCTGGGCCTCAGATTCTTTCTGAGACAAATAAAAAAGATAAGTTATCTCTAACATCATAAACTGAAACGCTTGAAGAATTACCAATTAATTATTTCTACTTCCTTTATAAGAGAACATATTTTGTTAATTTCATCAAGTGTAAGTTTCACATTTCTCCACCACTCAGTCAATATCCGTCTTTAAGTGGAAATCACCACTTCTCCTATTGAAGATGCTTCTTTCTGTCTTAATAGTAGATAGAATGATGGTATCATCTTATATTGAAAATTGATTAAGAGCTCTTTAAAATTCAGTTCAGTGAGAACTGATGATATTTTAATTAAAAAAGGAGCATAAAGAACCAACAGAGGGTTGAATTTGAATAATACAGAACACGTCAGTTACTCAGACAGTATGTATGGGTAAAAAGAGCAGCATCTAAATACTGAAGGGGATTGAATGAGCTACAATGTCGTGTCACTTAGACCTCCTGTATACAAACATACTTGACTCATGGCACTTTTTCTTTGTAATTGTCCAGTGACCCAAAATGTCCAGTATGACAGTAGAACTCAGTGAGCCCCTAGGAAAAAGGGGTTGGTATCACATCCACAGAATACACTTAAGCCATTATAGCAGTATATTATGGTTTGAGGGAGTTGTCTGTTAGTTAGTTGGTTGACTTTCTTTTTTTTTTCCATTTGATAAAGAGTGTCATAATTTTGGCAGTTGTTCTGAAGTCTGCTTGTTTTCTGTGTCCTTATCCTGCCCGTGCTTTCTTTTCTTTTCTTTTTTTTTTTTTTAATTTTTTTATTAGGTATATTCTTTATTTACATTTCAAATGATTTCCCTCTTACTGGTTCCCCCCTCCCCAAAAGTCCCATACACCCTCTTCCCTCCCCCTGCTCCCCAACCAACCCACTCCTGCCTTCCCTTCCTGGTATTCTCCTTCTCTGCCAAGGCTCAGTACAAAAATAATTTGTCCTGTTATCTCTGAGGTTATGTCTTGGTGCCCTCTAGAGGACACTGAGATTTCTGCAGTAAGAAAGCAGCTTCCACGTACTACAGACTGAAAATGGGATCATTCTTGGAAAAAGTGATATTTTTTAATCCTTAGTTTGAAATATACACTCTTATTTTTAATCAGACTTACTAGTAACTGAACTCTTAGCCAGGAGTGGTGGCACACACATTTAATTCCAGCACTTGTGAGGCAGAGGAAAACATATCTCAGTTCAAAGCCAGTGAGTTTAGAGTAATGGTTCTCAACATGTGGGTCGTTCAACCACCAAACCTTTCACGGGGGTCGCCTAAGACCATCAGAAAACATGGATGTTTATACTATGATTCATAATAGTAGCAAAGTTACTGTTATAAAGTAGCTATGATGATAATTTTCTGGTTGGAGGTCATCATAACATGAGGAACTGCAGTAAGGGTCGCAGCATTAGGGAGGTTGAGAACTACTGCCGTAGAGAATTCCAGCCTGCCAGAGCTACCAAGTGAGACTCTGTCTTTAAAAAAGGGGGGAAGTAATCATATCTATTATTCATAACATAGTTTGATTTTTTTGATTTCTTCCCTGTCCCAATCTTCTTTCTGTGCTCTAGAAGATAAATTGGGATGACTTAGCTGCCAAAAAAGTGCCTGCGCCATTCAAACCAGTGATTCGGGATGAGTTAGATGTGAGTAACTTTGCTGAAGAGTTCACTGAGATGGACCCCACCTACTCTCCTGCAGCCCTGCCGCAGAGCTCTGAGCGACTGTTTCAGGTAAAACTGCAGTATGCCACACATGCCTTGGAAGAAAGCCAGTTTTCCTAGTGAGGTGGTTTGTTGGCATAAAATCAGAATTCTGTAATCTCTTCAGAATTAAATTTAGAGATATGTTGAGGTACTATCTTGAAGTTTGCAGTTTGCTAAATAGCAGATTTATTATAGTTTTTAATGTATATGTTTTAGGTTTTTTGTTGTTTTGTTTTCTGGGGGATTGGGTGGTTTTGGTTTTTGGTTTTGTTTTTTGGGGGGGTTTTTTTGTTTTGTTTTTTGAGACAGAAGTTGGAGTTTCAGGGTTTGGATTGTTTTAGTAGATTATTTTGTTTGTTCATCTGAGACAGGGTCATACTATGTAATCCTGGATGTTCTGAAGCTCACTATGTAGAACAGGCTGGTCTTGAACTTCTGTTTCTCCATAGCTCTGATCAAAGATGTACGTTAGAACACCCAACCTGTATTTGTTTTTTATGAGGAAGTATTATTTTATACTTGAAAATTCATTTCTGTTGGAGCTCATATGAAAATTACAATGCTGCATTATTTTATTTTTTACTCCATTCTTTAAACTATTCTGTGTTACCTGGACCTTTATCTTCAGTGAATAATAAGTTATACATGCTCTCTAATTCTTAAAGTCTTGAACTGAGGGGCCCAGAGATGTAGAGTGCTCGCCTAGCCTGCAGGAAACTCTGGCTTTAGTTTCTAGCACTGCATAAAACTGGGTATAGTGGCACTCACCTATAATCCCAGTGTTCCAGAGAGTAAGAAGTTCAAGGTCACCCTCAGCTGCACACTGAATTGAAGGCCAGTGGAGCTCTGTCTCAAAAAAAAAAGCAAACAAACAAAAAACCGATATGAACCAACCAGTACCCCCAGAGCTCCCAGGGACTAAACCACCAACCAAAGAGTACACATGGAGGGACCCATGGCTCCAGCTACATATGTAGCAGAGGACGGCCTTGTTGGACATCAATGAGAGGAGAGGCCCTTGGTCCTGTGAGCGCTCAATGCCCCAGTGTAGGGGAATGCCAGGACAAGAAATCAGGAGTGAGTGGGTTGGTGAGCAGGGGGAAGGGGGATGTGATAGAGGATTTTCTGAGGGGAAACGAGGAAAAGGGATAACATTTGAAATGTAAATGAAGAAAATATCTAATTAAAAAAAAGCAGGAGGGAGTCAGACAGACAGATTTATTTTTAAAGACTTTGGGTTTAAAGTCCATGATTTCCCTGCAGTAATGGTCTGTAATCTGGAACTGTTAGCTATAATAAGCCCTTTCACCCCAAGTTGGTTTTGCCAAAGTATTGTCTAAAGATTAATTTTTATAGTTTTGTACGTGTGTGTATGTATGTACGTATGTATGTATGTACGTACGTATGTATGTATTCAATTCCTTGGAACTGAAGTTACAAGTGTAAGCTGTCTGATGTGGGTTTTGGGAGCTTAATGTCCTCTGAAAGAGTAGTGTGCACTTTGAATCACTGAGCCCTCTCTTCACTGCCTGTATGAGTGTTTGTTTTTGTCAGTACTTTATCACAGCAATATGTGTAGATGTGTGTGTAAGAAATGTTATATAAAACACGTTGTTTTGTATCTTAACTTTAAAAAATGAAAAGTACAGAATTTTTTTAGGAAAGGTTCTTTTTCAGATGCGAGATACTCTGCCTATTGAAGTGTGTCAAGCTGCACTTCTCTGACCACTGAAAGTGCCTGTAGTGTGGTTGCTCTGGCTATCCAGAGTGTGCCTCTTGCCTATCCTATGACACTGGAGCATGGCCAACCCATCTGTGTAGGTGTTTGTTGGTAAACTAGTAAATGTCCTAGCTTGCACAGAGTAATCATGTCATTTATCACTCTGGCTTACCGCATCATCCTTCCACTGGGCTTATTATTTTCCAAAACTCAATTTTAAGTTTAGTTATTCTGAAAACATAGAATACAAATTCAATAATTGCTAAATTAAAGATGAACTTTTATGAAACTTGTTATTTTTCTAGTTTGAAACAGTTCTTGGGCCACTTTATTTGATGTGTTGACTGTATCTTTTCTGAGGTCAATTGAGCTTATAAGCAGATATCATCAGCAATGCAAAAAGTTTACCAGCTTGCATCGGATTTGGGGATAGAATAGGGAGGAAATCTTTCTGCCTTTATTTTTTAGTTGGCCAGTTCTGCCAGAAGATGGCATTATCTCCTTCTGAAAAGCATTTGCTATTGAGTTGATGCTGTGTTTTGAGTGCATATAAAATTATCTTCATCTGAACATTTTTTTTCTATGAAAAGAAATGATCGCCATCTAGACTGTGCCTAGCTGTGAGACTGCAGATCTTTGTTCTTTAGCATCTCTTCTTTTTTTAGGGCTATTCCTTCGTTGCTCCTTCTATTCTCTTTAAGCGTAACGCAGCTGTCATAGATCCTCTTCAGTTCCATATGGGAGTTGACCGTCCTGGAGTGACAAATGTTGCCAGGAGTGCAATGATGAAGGTACATAGGTCTGGCTGCCTCAGGGGTGGATCTGTGTTTTGTGTGAATATCTAAACACCAATTGATGTTCTTAAGTCTAGTAAATTTACTAGATTATCACTCAACTAAAAGGCAATTTTATAAAATGAGTAAATAAGTGGAAATAGCTGTGTTTTCCCTAGAAGATTCTCAATATCAATGTGTATGAGCTCCTTTTACCTTGATAAAGGATGGTATATTTTGGACAAATGTATAGATGAAAATATAAATATACTAAATGAATTTTAATGATTCAATATATTGCATTCAAATTTGTTAATCATTTCACATTAAATTATAGCTTTGCATATGCTCTGTGTATTACTACCAACCTTTTATTAAATTAAATGATGCTGATCTTTTATCAGGACTCACCATTCTATCAACACTATGACCTAGATCTGAAGGACAAACCATTGGGAGAAGGAAGTTTTTCAATTTGTCGAAAGTGTGTACACAAAAAAACTAACCAAGCATTTGCCGTCAAAATCATCAGCAAAAGGTATGGCCAGTCCTAGCAGTCTTTCTTGGGGCTTTATACTACTTATGGAGTTCTAGAAATTATGGAGAAGGAAATCAATTGTTTCCTTTGCGAGGCTTTTTATACATAGACTTCTATTTGCCTTATTAGCTGATGTCCGATATTTCTAGCACTAATGTTTTCTGTGAAGTAATCAGTTTTGGACAAATCAAAATCTGTTGTGTTTTATATGAAAATTGTCTTGTGGTAATGATATTTAATCAGATTTGTTTGGTGACTTCTATTTGTTGAATATTTGAAGTCAAAAGTATTTAGCAAGCTTCCTGATGGCTTTGAGAACAGAGCCAACTAGTTATTCTGGTAACAGGTTATTACCATTGCTAAATTGTCAGCAGGAAGAGCATCCATTTCTTTATATGGTGAGCTCTCTTTTGATTCAGAGGGAATAATTTTCTTTAAAAAACAGTTTTACTTTCCTGGTGGGTGGCACGATTATTACTTTTGTGGCTATGTCATTTTGAGACTTTGACACAGGTATTCTGAATACACTGTAAATAAACACAATCAGGGAAGGAACACTGATATAAAACTCTGCTGGAAAACTATTTGATCTTACAGGATGGAGGCCAATACTCAGAAAGAAATAACAGCTCTGAAACTCTGCGAAGGACACCCCAATATTGTGAAGCTACATGAAGTTTTTCATGATCAGGTATTTCGTGGACTCCTCCGTCCATGCACATGGGCTAGGTCAGATGCAGGGTTCAACTTCTCACCAGTTTTATTGGTGCTGCTGAGTGAAACTCAGGGACGTGTACTATCACCCAGCCTCTGGGAAGGGGAGAGAAAGTAGTGCACACACTCTCACCTCTGCATCAGTTCATCCTTTACTTCAGCCATCTTGGCATGGGTGGGTGCCAGAGGGGCAAGAGCCCAGCGTGCCACTGTCTGTCACAGATTGCAGTGTGCTTATTGTGAGTGCGGCTGCCATCCACCCTCACTGAGTTACTGCATAGTCAATACTTTGTGACTTTAAGCCTTCAACATTCTTTACGTTTCTCGCATCAAACAGACTGACTCTTAAGACCACTTGCTGCAAGTTGAAGGATAAATGGGAAGCAGAAAGACAAAAATGCTCCCTTTCTACCTGTTCCAGGTGACAGCATCTGCTCAGCCCCCAGGACAGGTTGTTCTATGCTCTCTTCTTAGCTCTGCTTTTCAACAGAAATCTCACACGGAAGCCTGTCACTTGTGGCTGGTCCATAGCACCTCTCAGCTCCCTCCATTTCCACCTCCCATGCCTGACACTGACACTGGACAGGTATCTCAGCCTTCTCAGAACCTTGGCTTTTTACCCTTCTATGCCTATTAAGACACAAATACCAAAACAAGTCCTGAACCTATTTTTTTTTCTAATTTTAACAACAAAGGACCTGAGACTCCTAAAGACTTGTACCAGGATCAGTAATTAGTGACAATCTAGAAAAAAGAATCTTTTCCAGGCACACATTATTCTGTTGCTATGACATTTTTGACTAGAGTAGCTTTTGGGACTCAGTTCTGAGTACCACGATGAAGAGTGACTCATCATGGTGATATCAGGTGGCAGCAGAACACATCATAATTATAATTTTTGCCTCCATTTATGCAGTATGTGATCCAGACACTGTACTGTGAACTGTACATGTATTATCTTAGTCCTTGCCTTAACACTGTGAAGTCAGAAAACGACTCATAGAAGTTCAGTTTGTTAATGGTAAGGCTGGTATCTAAGCCCTACCCTCCCAACTTCAGAACCCAACAAGCTTTCAACTACTTTGCTCTACTATGCTAGAGAAGACAGGTACACAGCCTGGTTATTATGTCGGGTAACAAATGTCTAACATTGGTATCATCTTCTCCTTCCTCTGAAGCTAGAACTCTGACGAATGCTCTCCGTGCCCCTCCATTGCTTTCTACCTATTGACCTACTCAGGTTCTCAAGGGAGCAGTGAATCCCCTGTCCATTTGAGGTGCACATTAAAGACAGTGTCCTGTGGATGCAAATACAGAGATAACTCATCTGTCAATCAAGAAACTGATGGATGACCTCAGACGCCCCCACCTGTAGTTTTGCAGCTGTGACCTTCACTGTATCTCAGCCCAAACATTGGATCTTGGAACTTCTGACTAATGTCATATCTTAAGAATTCTATACCGAGTTTTAAAATTTATGTTGAAGGCTTACTTTTGACAATTATTAAATTTAAGAGTCACTGGAATAGGACTTTTCTTATGATCTGATGCCATATGTAGTAGTATAAATATAATAATGATTCTGCTATGCAAGGTGATCCTCATATCTATCCAGTCCTATTTCCAACCCGTGGTGATGGTGACCAAGGGTGACGCTTCAAGCCTTTGGCTGTACAGTAGTGCAGCTCATTTGTGTGCTGTGATCTTTTTACTATGATCCTCTGTATGTTCCTAACTGCTGCTATAGCAAATTACCACAAACTAAATATGTTTACTATTAAAACAATGAATGGAGATAACAAGTCTGCAGTCAGGCTCACTGATCTGCAGTCAAGGAGTGGACAGAGCTGGCTCCTCCTGGAGACCCTAGAACAACTTGTGTGCTTGACTTAGCTTCTGGAATCCACTCATTTTCTTTAGCTTGTTACCCTTCTATGCAGTACTCTAATCTCTTGCTTGCATAGTCTAATCTCATACCTTAGATACTGGTCAATAATTCAGGGTAATCAGCCCATCTCAAGAATATTAATGATGGGGCTAGCAAGATGGCTCAGTGGTTAGGAGCTCTAGGTTCAATTGCCAGCACCCATGAGACATCTTAAAATCATCTATAACATAGTCCCATTGGATCCAAAGCCCTCTTCTGGTGTATAGACACATATGCATACATACTTATTTGCATACATACATAACACATGCATACATCCATTCATACATTCATACATACATACATACATACATCTTGTCAAAAAAAAGAATTTTAATCAGGGCTAAGTGTGGTAGTTACATAATCCCAGCACACAGGAGGTAGAGACAGGCAGATCTCTTAAGTTCAAGGTTTGCCTGGTCTACATAGTGAGACCTCCATCTCAAAAAAAAAAACCAATAGCAATAGAAGAACCTTAATTGCAATTACAAAGCCCCCTTTGCCATCTACAGTAAGAAATATGGGTTTGAGGGTTAGGACATGGCATCTGGAGGCCATCATTCAGTTCCACCCATAGATTTTCTTATCCCCTACAATTTATTGCTAAGGGTCCTAGAGTTTAGAAAGGTGTCTCATTGGGTTTTATTGCTATGAAGAAACACTATAATCAAGGCAACTCTTACAAAGGCAAACATTAGTTGGGGATGGCTTACAGTTTCAGAGGTTTAGTCCTTTATCATCATGGTGGCAAGTACTTGATGCTAGAGGAGCCAAGATACATCTTGATCCAAAGACAGCCAGAAGGAGACTGTTCTGTGAACAGACAGGAAGAAGGTCTTTTCCACAAGAAACATACAGTGAGTTGCGGATATTTGCCGGAAATATCCTCAGGAATCTGTAATTAGTCGTTGGGCCCTGAAGTTATCAAACACTGCCTTTCTTTCAAGGGAAACTACCCAGTAGTGAGTGGCAGCAGCTGCTCATAACACTAGTTAGCAACCCCCTGCATTATTTACCGTAGATTTTGTCATCTCAGCTCTCAATAAAGTGAAAAAATAAAAACTCAAAGGAAGATTAAAATAGAATTTAACAGAAATAAAATGAAGTAAAGGAAAAGACTGTAAAGATTTTGCTGAAATACTTGAAATTTTTTTATTGCTAAAATATAATTTTAAAAGCTATATTATTCTTTAACTCTTTAAATACATGGATTGTTATAGGTTGTTTAAGCAAGGGATTATTTAAAATTACTGAACAATAAATAACCTATAGAGTAACCCTTGTCTTTTCAGTAAGGCCTCACATTACTCTTTCTTTTCATCTTTCTAGCTTCATACATTTCTTGTGATGGAACTTCTGAATGGTGGAGAGCTGTTCGAACGCATCAAGAGAAAGAAGCACTTCAGTGAGACGGAGGCCAGCTACATCATGAGGAAGCTTGTGTCAGCTGTGAGCCACATGCATGATGTTGGAGTGGTGCACAGAGATCTGAAGCCTGAGGTGGGATGCTGTGACCTCGGACAGCTCAGCCCGCTCTCCTTGTTAGCTAGCCGTAGAGTAGCTGTCAGGCTCTAGGAAGCTTGCTTTATCTCTTGGGCCAGTAAATAAATACTGGAAGATGTTTCTTAGGGTTTTTTTCTTTCTCTTCTCTTTTCTGTGTCAGTCTAAAATAAATTTGTTCTTTTTTCCCCTCTTGCCAGCTGATCATCTTGAGGTTATATTTGTAAGTGTGAGAGCCTTTTATGGGAAAAACGCTTCATGCAACAGTTGTATACTAAAAATAGCGATGGAAAATTTTGTAGCAAAAAATAATAGCACTGCGATATGTATTCCATCTTGGGAAGTTTGTTCGTTTGATGGTATATTTTGAAACCTTAATTCTCACATTTTTAAATCAAATTGATAGCTCCTAAGCAGTAATGTATGTAATTCTGTTCTGCATAGTTACACGTGAGGCCGTGTCTTGGTTTGATAAGCTGTCCTCTCTGTATGTGCTCACGACTGTGGTATTTATAGACCTGGAGAGCAGTGCAGAGCAACAGCTTTTTATATTTCCTTAAGAAGGTTAATTAAGAAGGTTTTAACTCAGAATGATCCATTTTTAGTATCAAAAATATGAAGATTCCTCCCTTTTTAAAAATAAGTAATAATGAGCTTAGAAAACAAAAGCCAATGACTTTTAAAAAGTACAATCATCCTTTACCATATGAGAAATTATATATATTTCTGGTCTAAAATTGGATATTATTTTTAGTTTCTGTGTGATCATAATATATTTTCAAGTCTATTTAAAATATTAGTGGGTTTGATGTTCTTTTTTTCTTAAACCAAAAAAGAATATTTCTGTAAAAGCAATTTTTTATCTTATGCTTAAATTATTTAAAAATGTTTTAAAAGATGGGCAGTGGTGACACATACCTTTATCCCAGCCCTTGGGAGGCAGAGGCAGGTAGATCTCTGAGTTTGAGGCCAGCCTGGTCTACAGAGTGAGTTCCAGGACAGCCAGGGCCACACCAAGAAAACCCTTCTCAAAAAAATTTGATATTTTAAAAATGGAAATATATGTATTCAAATATGTATTCCTCTGTATCTGTGGAGGATTGGTCCCTAAGCTCCCTACAGATGTCAAATCTCTTACATGAAATTGAATATTATTTTCATATAACCTACATGATCCTTTTGTATACTTTAAATTCTCTCTCTAGATTATTTGTGATATCTATTTTTATATAAATGATATATAAAAATATGTATTTTAGGGAATAATCATAAAATATTTGCATATTCTGTATAGTATCTGAAGGGGTTTGTTGTTTTTGTTTTAGGGGTAGGTTATTTTGGTTTGTTGTTTTGGGTTTTTTTTGTTTTTGTTTTTAAGTTTTCAGTGCATAGTAGGTTGAACCAACAGTTGTGATCCTCAGGGATATAGAAGGCTGATGACAATTATTCCTTTAAAGGTTTTAAATTTCTGAGTACTTTGTATTACTGTTCTTTGCATTGCTAGTAACTAATCAGAAGTGACTTGTGTCTTGGGAAGTCACAGCTATGCTAACTCCCCTCTGTTTCCTTCATCCCAGTTCTCACTCTCCTACGTAACACCCACTGAAAACATGGTGCTCTGGGCTCCGAGATGAGCTGTCTAGTTTAAATGTGAAAGCACACCACTTAAATGTTTGTTTGATAGACAAGGAACAGGCATGAAGCTTTTTAATGGAAAAGATCTGTCCCATGACTGTATGGACTTCATTCTCACATGTTTCATTCTCTGATAACTGGCCATCTGTCATCTCACGAGTCTCAAATGAGGCACGTGTCCTTAGCAGCAGAATTTAAATCTGTCTTCTTACTTTCCTGACCAAAAAGATGCTTCTGTAGCTTGAAGTGGAGCAGAATTGTTGGATTACACTGTATGTTCTACCATCGTTTTATTCTTAAACTAGGTTATAGGAAAGTAAAAATGTACCTTTGAACTAACACTTTCCTAACCATACCTCTCACTTTGACTTTTAAATGGCAGAGTATATTATTTCCAAACTAAGAGGTGAATCCCTTTCCTAGGCAGCGTTTTTGGTGTGACTGTTTAGATAGTTTGATGCCGTTCTTTTTCTGCATAGATATAACTCTAAGCTCTAGGTGAGAACCAGACAGATTTAGAGGCTGGCTGACATTCTTAGAGGGCTTCTGGGTAGTCTTCATGTTGATCCTCTTAAAGGATTAAGAAAGTTCTGTACGTAATAGTATTTTCAGCAGAAATTGAGATGAGGATAGAAGTGGATGGACTGTTACTTTCGTCCCTTCCTGGCCATGCACACACCCATAGATGAACTATCTTGACACTTCCCTTGCTACCCTGGGGCAGGAGGTAGGAAGTAAGCAGTATGCTCTGGTGTATGTGTTCTAAAAGAGAAGGGTTAAAGTCATCAGTGTAAAGGGCATGCCCCACTCCCTCACTTCCTCCAAGATGACCAAGGAATTCCTTCGTTAGTCTTAGTGACTAATGAAGGAACAAACCCATTCTTCCCAGAGCCTTGACAGGCCCAGTGGAGATGGAGTTGAACGTGCTTCTGGTAAGATATGTAGCACACCGCCTGGCACTACAGAGAACCTCCAGTATAATTGCTGAAGGACAGATATGTCCCAAGAAAAAAACCTATGATCAGTGACCTCAGTCATCAAAAATCGAGGTCTGAGCATTGTATAATAGAAAACTGATTAAGAAAACTATCCCAATTTTCTCTTTCCTTTTTTTTCTCCTCCTTCATCACCTCTTTCTTTTTTACATTGTTTTTTCTGTTTTAGAATTTCATAACTGAGTACTGTATTTACATCATTTCCACTTACCTTCTCTCCTCCCCAGCTACCCTGCCCCTCACTCCTGCAGCCTGTTTGAGACTAGATGATCTATCAGGGGCTTGTCCCTGGAGAAAACCGATTTGCCTTTCTGGGCAACTATTAATTGCCTGTAGCCATTCATCTAAGACTGGTAGGGCTTTGTAAGATTTTTCTCATTTATATTGGAATATCAACTGATGCTATCACTTGCTAGTCTTATGTAGGCAACCAAATTGTTACAGTTGCATGGGTACAACTCCCTGTTATACATAGAAAATGTTCTCACAGCAAATATTCTGGTCCTCTGGCTCTTAACAATCATCCCACTCCTTTTTTGGGATGTTTCCTGAGCCTGAAATGTAGGAGTTGTGTTGTAGAACTATCCATTGAAGATGAGTACCCCATGGTTTGATGTTCTCTGTATTTTAACCAGTTGTAGATTTTTGTGATGGTCTCTTGACTGTTGTAAAACGAAACTTCTTACCTCAGCATGGTGGCACACACGTTGAATTCCACCATTCAGGAGGCAGAAACTGGTCTACATAGAGTTTCAAGTCAGCCAAGGTTGCACCTTAGTGAGATAACAGAAAGTGTGTGTGTGTGTGTGTGAGAGAGAGAGAGAGAGAGAGAGAGAGAGAGAGAGAGAGAGAGAGAGAGAGAGAGAGACTTCTTTAATGAGAAGTGAGAGCTATACTTATCTGAGGATATAAGGAATAACAATCTAACAATACAATTAAGAATACATAGGTTTAGGAATGTGTCATTAGCAGATTCTCCTCTAGAGTCCTTGACCAGTCATAGTAATTAACCAGATTTACAGTATCAACCATGAGTTCCCTCCAATTTGAATTGACCTTAAGTCTAATTAATTAGCCTTTGGTTATCCCCAAGGTATAAATGCCCCTGTTATACCTTTGGGTATATCTCGCCACGCTGGTCATCGTTGTGGTTCACAGACGTTACACATGGGTAGAACTGCTGATTACTTTTCTCCCTTGGCAGTTTGAATAGCAGCTTTGGATACCATGAGAACATTTCCTTAGGAGGAGGCTTCCAGATCAGCTTCAGCCCGATTCCTCCAACTCTTGTGACTGAAGTGTTGTATCTTCTTAGCAATAGTCTTAGGCACTAAGGGAAATGGCAGCAACCTATGTTTTGGGAGTCTATTGAACTCCCGTGACCAGCAACTATAAGGAAGGTTTCCCATGCTTGGCACTGGGTTTCTGTCAGTCTATGGCTCTTAGGGGAGATCATTATGACCCCAAGTAGTATAATTTCATTTAAATTTTCTCCTTTAAGTAAAAAGTTTAGTTTAAGTGTGTCAAACCCCAGGATAGCTGTGAATGTGGCCCAACCCAAAACAGATTACCTTGATACATTATTAGATATTTTTCTGTGTATTTGCTATTGCTGCTTATTTTGTTGTGTTTATTTTTTTCTTTCACTTTTATTGAAAATAAGACTTTTTCACAGTATATTCTGATTATGGTTTTCCTCCCCCTTTTCCTTCCAGAACAGGCATCTAAATAAAAATAATAAAATAAGATAATTTAAAAACAGACAAACTGGACTAGGACAGAATAAACAAACAGAAGAAAAAGAACCAGAAAGCACAAGAAGCATACAGATCCAGAGACACAGGCATTTGTAGGGTTAACTTGATTTGTCCATTCTTGAGCATGAACTTTCTAGAGTCAGCATTGTGCTATCAAAGGGTTGGACAGGCCTGGAGGTTTTCTTCTTTGTATCAATGAAACATGAAATGTTCTTTATTTCAGCTAGATTAGTAAGAAAGTAAATTATTGTCCAAAACTGGAATCATTTAATCACAGTAAGAGCTTAACACTGTCTAAAGACAAAATAATCAGATTCACTTTACTCATCAGACACACTGACTTAAGCTATCTGTATCAGTACAGTTAGCATTCTAACTAAGCACATCTGGAACTCCAAAGTATTTGCTCAGTCACATCTGCAGTCTCTGTTTCTATGATAGTTTCTTTGCTGTTTCTACCACATCTGCTTTTACTTCCTTCATTGAAGACTTGAACCTCTTAAGACCATCCATGAGGATTGCAATCAACTTCTTCCAAACCTTGCTAGTTAATATTTTTATCTTTGAAATCACAAGTGTTCTTAATGTTATCTGGCACAGTGTATCTTTTTCAGAAAGCTTTCAGTTTATTTTACTCTGATCCATCAGAAGAATTGTGACCTATAATAGCTGTAGCCTTAAGTGTACATCTTAAATACTAAGACTTGCATGCATAAATAACAGTCGATATAGTGGCTGCCAAATGGGTGTTGTGTTGGCAGACCTTTGTTTGATATACCTCTTCAGCACAGAGCTCCTGGTGGCCCATTACATTGTTAATGAACATATGTATTTTGAAAGGTGTCTTTTTCCGAGCAGTTAAATGATTGGTAAGTCATGTTGTAAGCACAGATGCTGCTATCCATGCTCTGTCCGTTCACTTAAGCACCCTGGCAGAGCATATTTCAATTCTCAAAATGATAAAAGAACATTGACTTCAACGTAGTGTCACTAGCTGCACCCTCGTCTAACAGTGCACCACCCTGTGCTCTGCAGCTCTGAAGCCATTGCTCAGTTCACTCTCCAGTTGTGATGCCCGTGAACTCAGCTGTCTTCTGGAACACTTGCTGCAGCTTCCACATCAGTGTCTGCTGCTTCAGCTTGCATGACTTGTTATGGGAAGGACTTTTCTCCTATAAACCTTAGGAGCCAACTCTGCTAAATCGCTTTAAACTTTTCTTCAACAGCTGGCCTCCTCTTTGTCTTTACAGAATTTAAGAGTTACGACCTTGTTTCTAGATTGGCTAAGGGAATGTCATAGCTGGTTTGATCCATCTGATTTTCTCCACATGAACAAGATGGCCTTTTTTGCTTTTTATCATTTATGTATTCACTGGAGTTATACTTCTAATTTCCCTCAATACCTTTGACTGTGCATTCATAACTTAGCATGAGATACCTTACTTTTGGCCTCTGCTGCCTGTCTTTTCTCCCTGCCCTCCTCGCTGAACTTCAGCACTTCTTTTAAAGTGAGGGATGTTGTAGATTACTTCTGCTACTTTGTGGGTTCTTCTTTCTTCCACCCTTCTCCACCCTTTCAACCTCCTAACACTAGATAAGAGAGAAAAGAAGATAGAGAGGAAAGGGGGGGAAAAATCCATGAATAAAGTCAGGGATCATAAAGGGGGTGACAACTAGACTGTTTCCAGCTGATTAGGGCTATCAAGTTCCTTGGGGCAAGTTTGATCTTCACAGTCAGGATATCTAATTTCTTCTTCTTGTTTCTTCTTTTTGCACAACTACTAAACAAATCATAACCAACCAACAATCTGCAACCACCTCCTGGGGCCCTAGCAATTATGAGCCCTCTAAGAAGTCCCCAGAATTCTAAACATCACACAATAGCAGAAACTACCTGCAGCTGGCAAAATCACATCCCTCCTAGAGCATGAGGCAAATTATAGTCAGTTGCTATGGACAATCTGAAACAGCCCCATATCCCGCACCTGGAATTAAAACAAAAACATATTCTTATCTGTGGGATTTATTTATTTATTTATTTACACTCCAGATTTTATTCCCCCTGACCCTGGTCTATCCCCTGACTGTTCCACATCCCATACCTCCTTCCTCCCCACCCCCATGTCTCCACGAGAATGTCCCCACCACCCACCCAACCAGTCCTCTAAACTCCCTGGGGCCTTCAGTCTCTTGAGAGTTAGGTGCATCTTCTCTGACTAAGCCCAGACCCAGCAGTCCTCTGCTATATATGTGTTTTGGGGGTGGGGAGGACTCATATCAGCTGGTATATGCTGCCTGGTTGGTGGTCCAGAGTTTGAGAGATCTCAGGGGTCCAGGTTAATTGAAACTGCTGGTCTGCCTATAGGGTCACCTTCCTCCTTAGCTTCTTCCAGCCTTTCCCTAATTCAACCACAGGGATCAGCAACTTCTGTCCGTTGGTTCTGTGCAAATATCTGCTTCTGACTCTTTCAACTACTTATTGGGTCTTCTAGAGGGCAGCCATGATAGGCCCCTTTTTGTAAGTGCTCCAGTGGTAGTGTCAGGCCTTGGGACCTTCCCTTGAGCTGGATCCCACTTTGGGCCTGTCTCTGGACCTTAGTTTCCTCAGGCTTCTCTCCATTTCCATCCCTGCAGTTCTTTCAGACAGGAACAATTATGGGTCAGAATTTTGACTGTGGGATGGCAACTGCATCCCTCACTTGATACCCTCTCTTCCTGCTGGAGGTGGGCTCTATAAGTTCCCTCTCCCTACTGTCAGACATTTCATCCACAGTCCCTCCCTTTGAGTCTTGAGAGTCTCTCACCTCCCAGGTCTCTGGTATATTTTGGAGGATCCCCCCCAAGCTCCTACCTCCTGAGGTTGCCTGTTTCAATTCTTTCTGCTGGCCCTCGGGGCTTCAGTCCTTTTCCCTCACCTGATACCATATCAGGTTCCCCTCTTTCCCCCCACTCCCACCCCGGCCCACTTTCCCTCCCAGATCCCTTCCTTCCCCCTTGTGATTGCTTTCTTCTCCCTCCCATGTGGGACTGAGGCGTCCTCACTTGGGCCCTTCAGCTTATTGGCCTTTTTGAGTTCTGTGGGCTGTATCTTGGGTATTCTGTACTTTTTTTTTTTTTTGGCTAGTATCCACTTATTAGTGAGTACATACCTACCATGCATATCCTTTGGGGTTTGAGTTACCTCACTCAGGATGATATTTTCTAGTTCTATCCACTTGCCTGCAAAATTCAATATGCCCTTTTTCTTAATAGCTGAGTAGTATTCCATTGTGTAAATGAACCACATTTTCTGTATTCATTCTTCTGCTGTGGTACATCTGGGTTGTTTCCAGCTTCTGGCTATCACAAACAAGGCTTCTATGAACATAGTGGAACATGTGCTCCTATGACCTGGTGGGGCATCTTCTGGGTATATTCCCAAGAGTGGTATTGCTGGGTCTTCAGGTAGATCTATTTCCAAGTTTCTGATGAACCTCCAAGTTGTTTTCCAGAGTTTTTGTACCAGTTTGCAATCCCACCAGCAATGAAGGAGTGTTCCTCTTTCTCCACATCCTCACCTACGTGTGTTCTCACCTGAGGTTTTGATCTTAGCCATTCTTATTGGTGTAAGGTGGAATCTCAGGGTCATTTTGATTTTTCTGGAATGGCAAAAAACCCAGAATAGCGAAAACAATTCTTAACAATAAAAGAACAGTTGGGGGAATCACCATCCCTGACCTCAAGCTTTACTACAGAGCAGTAGTGAAAAAAACTGCATGATATTGGTACAAAGACAGACACGTTGATCAATGGAATAGAATTAAAGACCCAGAAATAAAACTACACAATTATGCACACTTGATCTTTAACAAAGAAGCCAAAAATATACACTGGAAAAAAGAAAGCATCGTCAATAAATGGTGCTGGTCTAAGTGGCTGTCTGCATGTAGAAAAATGAAAATAGATCCGTATCTGTCACCTTGCACAAAGCTCAAGTCCATGTGGATCAAGAACCTCAGCATAAAACCAGATCCACTGAATCTAATAGAAGAGAAAGTGGGAAAGAGCCTTGAACTCATTGGCACAGAGAGAAATTTCCTAAACAGAGCTCCAATGGCTCATGCTCTAAGATCAAGAATGGATAAATAGGATCTCATGAAACTGGAAAGCTTCTGTAAGCAAAGGACAAATCGGCAACCTACTTATTGGGAAAAAAAATCTTCACTAACTCCACATCTGATAGAGGGCTAATATCCAAAATATATAAAGAACTAAAGAAGCTAACCACTAAAAAAACCAAACAACCCAATCAAAAAATGGGGTATAGAGCTAAACCGCGAATTCACAACAGAGGAATCTTGAATGACTTGAGAGTACCTAACAAAATGTTCAATATCCTTAGTCATCAGGGAAATGCAAATCAAAACGACCCTGAGATTCCACCTTATCTGTGTTTTTTAAAGAAATCAAAAGTCTCACAACAGGATATGTGATTCTTCCTTTCATTTGGCCACTTTATAGGGCTATTGATTGGCCTAATTTCAATATTGCATCCCAGGGATTAGAATGGCCTGAGGAAAGGAGAAAGATGGGAGTCATATTTCCAGTGATATTGTCAACACGTTTATTGATTAATTCATTGTCATGTATGTAATTCATAGTCCCCAAAGCAATGACAATAGTAATAGCGATAGCAAAAATTACTAGTCACTGGGACTGGCCAGGTAAGAGCAGTTATTGCTCTTCCAGATGACCCAGGTTCAATTCCCAGCAATCACATGGTGGCTCACAGCCTTCTGTAACTACAGTTTCAGAGGAGCCAACCTTTTCTGGCTTCCAAAGATACCAGGCACAGACACTCATGCAGGCAAAACATTCATATACATAAAACAAAAAGTAAATAAATCTAAACTCTAATTATTAAAGATTACTGGTTACAGATCACCACATTAGTGGAATAGTAATGAAAAAGCTTGGCATATTGTGGAAAGTCCCCAAATCTGACAGACAGCATAAGCACATCCTGTGAGGCATTGAATGGTTCTTCAGCATGGGGTTGCCACAAACCTGAAGACTGTTTTAAAAAGACACTCTAATAAAATGAATTATACCTATATTTACCTGTGCCAGCCTCCAAGGACAGCATCATAAATGAAATGGACACAAAGTCCCTCCCTTTATACCATTATTGTCTGAAGGAGACAAGAACATCCAGCTAAAAATAGAGAGATAAGTGCCCTAAAGGAAAACTAAAGCATGATGGGAGAAAATAGGGGAAACTGGAACTTGAGTGTGGTGGGGTGGTTAGGACAGCATCTCTGTCTGAATGAGAGTAAGTATGCAAGAAGCAGGCAAGTGCAAGTGAGATGCTCAAGGGAGTGGGAAACAGACTCAGACAGAGGGAAAAATGGAGACTAAGGGACTGGCTTGGAGAAGCATGTGTGATCAAGAAGTATTTAATATGACACTGTAAAAACTGAAGTGATGCAGAACAGTATAAAGAAGAGGCTAGTGGTGTGTTCACACCCAGGCCCCAGATTGTCCCATGAGACTGTGCTCTGGTCAAATACCAGAATACACAGTGTCCCATAGATAGATCAGCAGATCTCCTGTCATTTCCATGAGAATCTAACCAGAGTATTGGTATTCTACAGAATTTATTGTTCACTGATGAAAACGACAATTTGGAAATTAAAGTGATTGACTTTGGATTTGCACGCCTCAAGCCACCTGACAATCAGCCCCTCAAGACCCCTTGCTTCACCCTTCACTACGCAGCACCCGAGCTCTTGACGCACAATGGCTATGATGAGTCCTGTGACCTGTGGAGTTTGGGTGTCATCTTGGTGAGTTTGTCCCACCAGCCATTAAGCCTGGTCTGCTCTTTGGTGGCCTTGGTTCTTAGCTCTCACTGCTGTTTTTCTTAAGTTCATTAAAAAAAAATCTCCATGTGCTGGTCGGTTTTCCATATAACCAGCAGCAGCCCTCCACTAATGTATATTTCTGCTTCATAGGTCCTGTAATAGAAAAAATGTAGAATTTAGTTATTTAGGAAGATTTAAGTTGCAGTGGTTCATATAAAGTATGCATCCTTTTGAAAGAAGCTAGTGTTGTGTTTGCATAAGACTTATACTGTGTTAGACAGAATATGAAAATAGTGGCTCCTTAATAAAAACACGTATTCTCTGAAATCCCACATTAAAAGTGTAAGTAAACAGAATTGTTTAGGATAAATTGAAACATTTAATGAATAAAACTAGAAATATAAATGGTACCTATGGTAATATGAAGAACATGCTTTTCACAAAGCGTGCATGATGTGAAACTAGAGAAACCTCCAATATGTTCACCTCAAAATAGCTTTCCTTGGTCTTCATATAATCTGTAATGCCACATGCTATGGAGGAACTTGCAGACACTGCAGAAAAATAGAAATGAAATCACATCCTGCCACAGTGCTGTGGAAACTTCTCTCTCCTCCTCTTACTGCATGGGCATGAGTTTTTATCTGCCCTTGTCTACACAGCATGTGTACATACGGTGGCTGGGATTGGTTGATTTGTTTGCTTGTTTGTTTCAAACCAGTGACTATTCTCTACAATAGCAGTGCCCACCATTTGTGATTGTGACTATGCTCTGTGGTACCATTAACCTGATTTTTTCCTGTCTTTATTTAACATTTAACCATTAAATCTACATATTATATTATACCTGTAGTTTGAGTCTCCAACATTTATTGGACCATTCTTGTGGTAATGAGCAGTTAGTATTTGCTCCCCTTTTTTTCACTAATTGTAAACTATAAGGATGAATCTTTTTCATATGCACAGTTGCATTTGCCTTTAGTTTCCTTAGAGTCCCAGGAAGGTGTACTTGTTTTTATTTTAACATAGAGGCCTAGACTTTGTTCTGTTAGGGAGAGTACATATCATCAACTATATGTGAGACATTGGATGTTACCAATTTTAACCACTGTTCCTAACACTTGTAGGCATTTCTTTGAATATACAGTCTGAGCTTCTTTTATGCATATGGACATTTATATTTTTTATGGATTGCCATTTATGAGTTTGCCTATTTTCCTCTAGGCAGCTTTTCTTACACAGAAAGCTCTAATATTGTTAACCTTTGTGTTTATCAGTAATTGGAAATGTTTCTGTGGCTTACCTTTTGTTTATAGTAAATAGGATTTTGATTTTATTTTTAGAGAAGTTTAAGAAGAAGTGTTTTTGCTTTTGAATTTCCATGTGGTAATATATGTCAGTCTTGTCCTCGTGGCGAGTGACTTTGATGTCAGGTCCTCACTGCCCCTGCCCTCAATTCAGGGCTACAGAAATACTCTTGTAAACCTCCTCCAGAACCACCATCTTATTTTTACATGGCCATCTGTATTCCGTCTGGGTTTATCTTGGTGTCAGTGGTTTTCCCCAGTGGCTAGCCACTGGCCCCTGCAGCTTGGCTCTTTACTCTTAAGCCTTATATGGCCTTCATCTGGGCACTTTAAGTCATCATTTATCACTTTCAAACTAAACTTACATATTTAGGGATTAGAAGTTTAAATAAAAATAAATAAGTAACTTCTGAAGGTTAGAGAGTTTTAAGGACTTAAATTGATGATATTTTTATTAGCAGGGTCCTAAAAACATTTAAATACAAAAGAGCCCTTCTTTTTTTGTATTTTCTTTTTTATTATAAAATTTATGAAATTTCTTTTTCATTATTGAATTTAGGCCCATTGTGACCGTCCAGCTCTTTTAAGGTTTTCAAAGAGTCTCAGACATCCAAATAAATATAGTCAAGTTCTTAAGTATTTCCTAATTATTTTTTACATATACATATATTAATTAAACAACCCACTGGAAAGGCAAGGGTAGAAGCCAATCTGCTTGTTAGATTTAATGCTTAAATGTTTAAGAAAAACAGGATTAATATTGAATAAAGAGAAAATTATATCTTAAGTAAAAAAAAAAAAAACAGGATTAAAATAAGGTTAATGGTGTCGTAGAGCATAGCCACAGTCACAGACGGCGGGCACTGCTATTGTGCTGTGTACACTGTATTGTACAGACTACCAGGTTTTTTTTTTCAGTAGATAATTTATAAGAAAAAAGATGTCATGAGTCCAGGCTTGGTGGCTCATACCTATATCCCATCACTCAGGAGGCCAGGACTTTCAAGTTCCAGGCCAACCTGGGGTACAGCATGAAATCCTGTCTCTACAAAGTGCAAATCATACATTAGAAACCCTTAAGGTGGCCAGGCGGTGGTGGCGCACGCCTTTAATCCTAGCACTTGGGAGGCAGAGGCAGGTGGATTTCTGAGTTCGAGGCCAGCCTGGTCTACAGAGCGAGTTCCAGGACAGCCAGGGCTATACAGAGAAACCCTGTCTCAAAAAAAAAAAAGAAAGAAACCCTTAAGGTACAGAATTTGTGTATTTGAATCCTAATTCCACAAAACCTAATTTAAATTGTTTGTTAAATTCACATTCTAAATATAATTAATTGATATAGCTATAATTATAATATATACTCAGTGTACATAATACAACATTTGTATTACAAAACATGATCATTCATTGGATATCAAATACTACAAAGAATTACTGCAGATTTTATTTTTTAGGAGTGACACTGTCATATTGTGGTTTGTTAAAGCCTTGTCTTTTATAGATACATAAGAAAACAGTTGCAGAAGAAAGTGAGCAAAAGCAGCAACTGCATCAAATGTTAATTTCCCCGTAAGATGAATGCATCGCAGCTATCTAGACCCTAATACCCTGCAGTAAGCACACCAAGCACAGCAGTACTTGGAGCTCTTTCTTTACTTTAGAGTTAGATGCCCCTCTTTCATCTTGCATCTAACAAATTGGAATGTGTTTTTTAAATATTACCTTTATTGAATCAAATAAATTACTCCAAGGAAATATATGCTATGTGGTTTGATTCTAATTTAGTATACACCAGGAATGTTCAGTTCTTGTTTGAAATGCACAGGACTTTAGTTAAAGTAGAACTTGTGCAGCATAGCAGTCTGCTTGTGCTGTTCATAATCCTGTAAACCGAGGGAAACAGCAGAAACTCATTTTCTCATTGTTTTAGAGGCTGGAGAGTGCAAGGCCATAGTGTTAAGATTGGTGTCTGGTGCAGACCTCCCTGAGGACAGCTGCTGGTTCTCTCCTTACTCAGCAGGTGCTTGAGTACATAGGACTCTGGTATCCATTCTCTGTTTTGTTTTTGTTTTTGTTTTGTTTTGGTATCCATTCTCTTAAGGGTACTAATTGGATCAGGCCCTTCATTCATAACTTCTTTTCATCATCAGTACGTCCAGAAAAACCTTTTCTCTAAATACAGTCATAATCACATCTAAATTTAGGGGAGACCAAATCTTCCATCCACAACACAATATTTATGAAACAATGTTCAGGACCTAGAGCATGCCTATGAATTAGCACATGATTACATTTACAACATTTTCTCCAAGTGTGTTATTCTTAGTCTTATGTTTTTCTTTGTTCTCAGATTTTTACTGTTTTTTTAAACTAGAGAATATAAGAGAATACAACTCTGAATGTCTACTGTTCTTCTGCATTTGCTTTTTATAATTCCTCTATGTGCATATTCTATCAATATGTATATACACATGTAAGACATATGTTGAAACAGATTTATATGTATATAATCACATATGTGTATAGTTATATCTTTGATTTTTGCTATACTGTTTGCAATTAAAGATAGAAAGTTGTTCTTTATAAAATTTGATGGCGGCTAGCTGCTAAGCAAAAATTGTGAGATCTCATCCCCCATTGATTGGGGCTGCTGTATTTATAAAAATAATTTTCATCATGATGTCATAAAAGCTGTGCTACTTCATTTTGCAAGTCTTTGAAATGTGTTAGTTACTTTGGTGATAGACATTAGTCTCTTAAGTCCAGGGATGCTTACTGTAGCAGCAGATAAAGGATGCTCATGGAGTGAGTATTAGCTTACTGGCATGGCTTGACGGTGTGTTTTGCAGTTATTCTGACTTTTTAACTTTCTTTTACCATGGCAGTATACCATGCTGTCAGGGCAGGTACCATTCCAGTCTCATGACAGAAGTCTAACATGCACCAGTGCAGTGGAAATTATGAAGAAAATTAAAAAGGGAGACTTCTCCTTTGAAGGAGAGGCATGGAAGAATGTATCCCAGGAAGCTAAAGATTTGATTCAAGGTAAGGCACTCAAGACGTCTGACTGTGCCCAGTGCACAAGCCTGTGTGTGTTAATTGTCCCAGAAACTCATGAGGGTTCTCGAGGCCTTGCCAGGTGGCCCATCTTCTGAGCTCTGGAACTCTCCCTTATCCCCATGTGCAGCACGAACTACCATGTCTCCTGTTGGCATCTCCCTTCAGATCCAAAACAAACCTCAATGTCTTCTCTTCTGGGCTTCTCCCCAGCATGTTGTACTTCTCTCTCTTCTCTTTTGAATGATGGCACTACCCGAAGGTCAGACCACAGAAACAGAAGTCTTGGTGTCGCCCTGACTGCCTAACTCCCTCCTTTCTGCCCACATGACTTTTCTGTCAATCCTGTACCAACAGAAGGACAAAAGACATCATACCTTTAGTCAGGGGAAAATCCTCTGAAGAATCTCTGTTAGCCTAGCGTCCAACTCCTTAGCCTGGCCTTCAGAACCAGCCTTGCATGTCCTGGATGGCCTGCCTCTGGTTCATCACCCTGTCTCTGCTGTTGTGGAACTCTGGGATTTCTCACGGGTCAAGTTTTCAGAGGCCTCTGTTTCTTCACACATGGCCCTTTTAGTCTAGCTCCTTCTTATCCCATGGGCCTCATTTCCTAGAAGCCTTGTAGGCTAAGCACGTTTGCTGTGTTTAACAGGTGTTATGCATTTTGCTGCTGTACTGGTCCTCTCAGGTCAGAATAACTGTCTTTGTCTCTATGGCTCCCACTCTCTACTCTTTGAGTGTCTGCCCTTAAGTCTCTAGTGCCTCACCACATTCCTTATCCTAGAAGATGGCTAGTGTTGGCTTATCTGGAACTTACCAAGGCAACAGTGGAGTCCTTTTGAGGACTGGTTATTTTCTCCTGCTTGAAAAGCCAGTTGGCTTGCATACAGTCTCATAGAAATAAGCTCTTGTGACCTTTTCTTAAAATACAGTGTCCTCAAGCAGATTTAGGTATATATGAAAATACTTAGGTAGGCGGTAAAGGCTTACTGAAGCAATCATGTCACAAGAACATAATTGACCTTCATGTATCTGAGGCTGATTGTTAAACTGTGTTTAAAGTGGAAAGTTATAAAATGTAAATGCCTTCTTCCTGCAGGACTTCTTACAGTTGATCCAAATAAAAGGCTGAAAATGTCTGGCTTGCGATACAATGAGTGGCTTCAGGATGGCAGTCAGCTGTCCTCCAATCCTCTGATGACTCCAGATATCCTGGGATCGTCAGGAGCAGCTGTGCATACCTGTGTCAAAGCAACCTTTCATGTAAGGCCCTGTTCTATGTGCGAGTGTGGTCTAAAAAGGCTCCTAACTATGTGTCCTTATTGGGTAGCTTTGGAGACAGTCTCCATAAATACATTTAAAACAATTGTGTGCTTTAAATTTTAGCTGTGTTTTTATAAACTGCTTCATGTTGTGAACATATTATGAACAGAAAGCACATGGCAGGTCGGAGTTACTGCTAATTCACAAAACTAGACTTAGTTTCTGGAGGGGGACAGCAATCTGATATTTGAACGTTTGAAAATTCAAACGTATGTAAGAATCGTCTCAAATGAAAAATCATTTCCTAGGAAAAGAATACAACAGAACATTGGGAATTAAGGCCTGGGTGAAAGTCCACTGTTTAGCATCATTAGTGCCCAGCAGAGAAGGAAGGACGTGAAGTAGACGAGTTGTCCCAAGCAGAGGCAAATGAGTTCAGAGAATTAGTGCAAGATGAGTTGAAAGAGGCATAAAGAATGTGAAGGGATCATCCTGGGGAAGGAGAAGAAATAGCATTTCTCCTGCCTCAGAAGAGGATGGCTTCAGGGATTCAGTTCTTCTCGGGCATGTGATGTGAGGCAGTCAGGCATCACTGCAGCACTTTCCAGCATGATGGAAATTCAGGAGAGAATTGAGCGTGGCAACTCACACTGTAATCTCAGCACCTGAGAGGTAGAGGCAGAATCAGCCCCAGGTCATCCTCGGCTCCTTCTAAGTCTGAGGTCTGCCTGACTACTTGAGGCCCCATTCCAATAACTAGCATAAAACAGGAGCTGGAAAGAGCTCAGTCATTAATAGCACTGCTTGCTCTTGGGGTAGACCTGAGTTAAATTCCCAGCACTTAGGTAGTTCACTGTGGTGGATAACTCCACTCCAGTTCCAGGGGACCTAATTCCCTCTTCTGGCCTCTGCAGACACCCCCTCATATAAAATAAAATACTTTAACACAAGAAAAGCAACAAAGAGAAGTAACGATGGCTCTGAGGCAGCTCAGGTGGAACAATTCACGTGGTCTCTTGGTGTCATGACACTTGTCTGCCATGTGTGAGGCCCTTCTCCACACTGGCACCGGACAACTTTGTCCCTGTCTTGACAGCTGGATGGAGACGTTTTTTCCAAGTTTTGTTCCAAGAGCAACTTGGAACTCTGGTTGCCAGAAAAACTGCTTCTGCTTCAAATCAAAACTCCTAGAGAAAGAATTCTGAGTGCTGTAATCCTCATGTCCCCCACCCCACCCTTTTCTCCACAGGCCTTTAACAAATATAAGCGAGAAGGGTTTTGCCTTCAGAATGTGGATAAGGCCCCTTTGGCTAAGAGGAGGAAAATGAAGAGGACCAGCACCAGCACAGAGACTCGCAGCAGCTCCAGCGAGAGCTCCCGCTCCTCCTCCTCCCATTCCCACGGCAAGACAACCCCGACCAAGACACTGCAGCAGAGCAACCCCACGGAAGGCAGTAACCCAGACACCCTCTTCCAGTTCTCAGACTGAGTGCTGCGCGATGGTAGGCTGTCCTCGCTCACCCTCGCACCTCGGCTCCCTCAGCATGTGCCTGAGGTGTGCTCTGTGCTTTAAAAGATGCGAATCTGCCTCGTAATGAATATTTTTCGGGGAAATCTATTTGGTTATCCTTGTCCAAAAGCACTGGACAGACAGCATTACTGTGAAGAGAGGACACGTGATAGATACTTTTTAGCAGACTAACATGATGCCAGCTCAAGATTCTTCTTGAAACAGCAAAGGTTTCTGTAACTTTAGTGACTGGTGAGATAAGTCACAGATTTTCACATGTCTGCCAAGAAGACTTGAAGGCTTGTGCCATGCCTGGTGGACAAGGAAGATTCTTAAGAGACTTACACCTTTTGGGTAGTGATTTATCAGAGAAAAAGGTCTGTTTTCAGAAGGATGCTATAATGAATTTTATGTGTGGCTTGTTTCTTAAGAGAATTTAACTTATTATTTTTATTTTATGGTCATATATGCTGATAATCTGCTATTATTAATCATTTTCTAAAAAGTGAAAAAAGTATTTAATAACTTAAGGTCCTATGCTTTGCACCTGGGACCCATCCGAGATGCATGCTAAGCTATGTTTGTTTTTAATTTTGCACTGCTCTTTCCTGGCAGTTTGTTTTAATGGCTATTGCAGGAATTAAGGTACATGTCTCTGGTTTTATGTAATATGGCACTTTATAAAATAGTATGAGTATTGCAGTCTGTCGTAGAAGGTGCACTGTGTAGAGCATATTATGTACTGTACTTTACCATTCTTCTTATCTACTTTGTCCTCACGTCTCTCTTCTGCTTTCTATCCAGCAAGTAGAAAGGGACATGTTGTCTAATGACTCATTATCCACTTATGCACCAACCCAAGGAAAAGTAAGGGAATTCTCCTCAACACTGTGCTTCACATCTGTACACTGTGTGCACTACAGTGAGCCTCCTCCTCCTGTAGGCATAGATTATGTACATAATAGTTTAGAACCATAACCTACACTTGTTTTGAAATGTTTCTGTTAAATTTTAAATCCACAAAGCATTTTATAAACTTATGCAGAGCACTTTTATTGCTCAAAAGTTCTGAATTCATACAGACAAGTGCTATACCATGAAGATATTTCATTGAAAGACTGCTGCATTTTAGAATACAAACTAATGAATTCCCTATGCAAAAAAAGAAATCATAGGATTTGTATGGTTTTTTTTCTTTAAAGCCATTACATGGAATGTCAGGACTGAAAAAAATGATCTTCACTATGTTTACAAGAACTATACTTAAAAGGATTCTGTCCAACATGTTTATTTGACAGTTGTGTTAATGATAACCTCATTAGCATTAGTTTGGAATTTGGACACAATACCTGTTTATCTCTTTCTTAAGGTAATAGCATTAATTTCAATCAGTGATGAATACTAAAAATAACTGCATTCTGTGTAATGGTAATATATTTATTACTAAGTCAATGTACATATTAATAGTATAAGCAGCAAAATGGCAAATATTAAAATATTTTCAAATATTATATTATCCTGTTCACTTTTTGTTCACAGTAGTTACTGGGAATATTTTTTGATACTCTGACTGGCCAAATAGCTATATAATTCTCATTGAGTCAAAAAAAATTTTATACTCCTAGCTTTCAGTCATTTCTAGTAATGATAGGAAACTGTGTGAAGTACTAATAAACTGTTGCCGTTTCACAAAAATGTGATGCCCTTGGGCAGAGGTTTTTAATAAGAATATGTCCACTTATTTTTACACTGGGTATATCTAGGTTATATTTGGAAATGTATAAGTTAGTTCTTGAAGTTATTTGTAAATGTGTGTCCTGTAGGAAATATGAGTTACAAAGTACAAACTAAGTAGACTTTTGCCAACAGAAATTATCCATAAAAGGGGTTCAGTTCCCTCATGATTGATTAGTTCATTGTGAATATTAGAAGTTGATGGGTTCTTCATTTCTTCACCTGGTATCTATCTTCTGGAGCATTCGATAGTCACTGAAACAGGCAAAAAACAGGTAAAGTAAGAGGAGGCTTGCTGTCTGTGAACTGATAAGCCTAATTGAATCTTCTACAGGGAGCTTGTGAAAAGACTCAGGAAACTTCAGTAAGATGCTGTCACTATCTCCCAATTTATAAGTGTTTGAAAAGGCAGTATGTAATGATTCCTTGCAGATTGTGTTAGTGGATAGCAAGTTTCCTTTAGAAATCACAGAACTTCAGTTGGTCACATTAAAATTAAACAATAAAAATGCTACGTATGAAAATATTAACTGAGGGTCTGGAGAGATGCAGCAGTTAAGAGCAGGCACTGTTCTTGGCAGGATGTGAGCTCTTTTCCCAGCACCCATGCCACACAGCTCACGACAACCCTGCAACTCCAGCTCCACAGCATCCCAGGCCGTCTTCCAGTGCACAAAAATGTTAAGTGAAATGACTTTTGATTTTAGGAGTAAAATAGAAGTAGATCAGAAAAAAATAAATCTCTGCTTTAAGTTCCCTTTACGACAATGGTTTTGGCTGTAGAGTCAATTTATCCTACCCATCTTTATTGATTACATTGTATGTTATTATGCCACTGTATATCCTGAGTCACACATGGTGTACTTGTGTATGTCTAATACATTGAAAGTCAAGGATATGAGAGGGGAACAAAACTAAAGTAGAGGGGTTTCTTGTAATTACTATGCCAGATCCTGTTGCTGAATGAACTAATTTAGCTCTCTTGAAATTCATCAGTTCTCCCAAACCTCTATAAAAACCATTTAACTATTGGAATGAAGTGAATTTCAACACGATTATCTGTCTTGAAGTTGCAGACTCATTTGTGCATGAAAACTGCCTTTTTCTTTTGAGATTAACTGCTGTTAAGTAATTATGCAAATTGCTGTATTTTAAACGTAAGGTGGTTATTTTGAAGAATTCTACTAGGGTAACAATGAGTGATTTGTTTGTTTGTTTTTTAATAAAGAAAATCCTTTATCTAAATATGAACTCAAGTATTTTATAAAAGCATATAATTTATTGTCTACTTGTTCACTGTTCTTCTATTTCTTTTCTTTTTCTGGTTTTTCAAGACAGGGTTTCTCTGTGTATAGCTCTGGCTTCCTGGAACTCGCTCTGTAGACCAGGATGGTCTGGAACTCAGAGATCTGCCTGCCTCTGCCTCCTGAGTGCTAGGATTAAAGTGTGCCACCCCACTTAGCCACTTTTTTTTCTGTCTCAAACTTCTATTTTTGTTAGATTTATTAAGAATAAGCTGCTTTAAAATGTTGGTAAATTCCCATTTTTGGCTCTATATGCCTTAGAGCTTCTGATTGCTTTCAGGTGTTTTCCCAGCGAGCAGCAACAAGCACAATTTAGGGTTCTGGCAACATCTCTAGTATTCTTTGGTCATCTAAGTTAAATTCTAACATGTTGCTTACATTCTGTCAGAATAATTGTCTCCTAGATGAATTATTATAATGAAATATCTTTAAACTGCTGGCCTCTCAAATGTCTTATACCCAAACACCTCAATTTTCAGTCTTTAATTATACTATGTGAATGCCTATTGCCACATCATAACAAGCTCTTGTGAAATACAAGTCACTGTTTGGGTTTTACTTTGGTTTGGTTGGTTGGTTTGACTTGGTTTGGTTTTGGTTTTTGGGTTGGGTTGGGTTAGGTTTGGTTTTGTTTTGGGTTTGGTTTGGTTTGATTTGGTTTGGTTTTAGTTTGGTTTGAGACAGGATCTCTCTACATAACCCTGACTGTCCTGGAACTCACTATATTGAGTAGGCTACCCTCAAATGCACAGAGATCCACCTCCCAATTGCTAGGATTAAAGGTATTACAACCCTCATGCCTGGCCCCTGTAAATTACTTTAAGATTCAAGGATGGGGGAACCCATAAGATTCACAGAGGAAGAGGAAATATGTCTCGGATGTTATAGGTATTGTGTGTCCTGTGTGAAGAAAAGAACTACTGCAGCAGCACAAGTTTTATTTACATCTTGTTAGGTAACTTCACTCTTAATTGTGACATGCTTGGGAAAGAATGTTTTCTTTAAGAGTGTTTATTTATTTGACGAGCACAGTGTCACATGTTTGTAATTGCAGGAGGCTGAGGCAGGGTTAGGAGATCCAGGCCTGCCTGGCCTGCTTAGTGATTCTGTGAGGGGAAGGACACAATGACAGTGTATTTGATGAGCCTCACTTCCATCATGGTCAGTGACACTTGCTTTGAACTCTCTCTGTACTCTGCTGATCTCCCTTCTTTACACATCCAGTTCTATACCCTGTTTAATCATAGACGAGCTCATTTCTCTCCCAAGGGATTCTTCCCTCCCTCTGGCTTGCGATACATCCTAATCGGTGAATTTGTGAAATAAGTAGGTGCCAGGTTCCTTCTCGACCTAACTCTGGGCTGAAAAGGAGCCCCCAGGGTGGGTGCTGTTGATTGACAACCAACTCCCCCTCCCCCCCCCCCCGTCATTTCTAACCATGGGGAAAAGGCTAAGGCTTTGTGTTAAGAAGCTTACAATAAAAGATTCTTAGAAGCGATCCAGTAGGCTTCGTTTCAGTCATGCTTCTTTGCTGGGATGGGAGGAAGGACATGGAGTGTCTTCTTAGAGTTGCTTGGCTGAGTATAAGGCTTCTTGAGTAAAGTTTATATGTCTTGTAGCATCTGCTTGTCAGATCATGGGAACCTGGGGCCCTGCCTCACACTGTACTGTTTGCTATAGCCTCTTGCATTGCATAACACTTCTCAACTTACGCATTTGTAAAAATTCCTCTACTTTGAAAATCCAGTTTTCTTGTCTCTTCGTACATTAAGAAGTTTTTCTAAATCTTTGCTTTGAAATCCTGTTTTTAAAAAAGAAAAAAGAAAAAGAAAAAGGAAATGTAGGCACATTTTCAAAAAATACCATGGCTTGGTTTTTCTGACATTTCTTCTTGTAGACAGATTTGGAAATTTTCATTTATCTAGTTTGCTTTACTTTAAAACCCGGTGAGGTTAAAGAACTGGACATTTTACCTCCAGTGATATTTTTTAGTTTATGAGGTTTGGTTATATAAAATGAGCCCTCCCCCCCCCACCCCTTGCCGGAATGAATATGCAACAGTTTTCCTCACTAAATACTCATGGCTGTGGTGAGTATTTGGTTATTCACAGTTTCCTTTAGGTGCTCCACTCCTGTCCTGCTGGCTGAGACTATCAGCATGGGTGAAAGGACCAATTAGTATATAATAATGCTCCTCTCTTGGTGAGTGAGAAGGGCAACAGGTGCTGCGGACATAAAACATGAATCCTTAAGTGCCAAGGTTTGGGGAACAGCTCTAGAAGCCTCACTGGCAGGACTTTTTTAAGAAGAGGAAACCCTATGTACACACAGAGGAGGAATTCCTAAGGCTGGCACTCCATGTGCGGTTGGCATAGTTCTCTTAGAGGTGGCACACACCCATCGGAGTGGGACGGAAAACTTGGTGAGAATAATTTAAGCTGTGATCAATGATAAAACTGTTCTTTCACAGCTTTATGAAAAGTTAAGAATCCATCTCACCAAAAGATAAACAAGAAAGGAAAAAGAGTGACTTTCCTTAGGTTCTATGTGGATAATTAGGAGCCAGAGTCCTTTTGCCTTAGAGCAGATGACTCCCATTACACTCCATGACCGTCTGCACTGGCTTGCTCAACTACACTGGAGTTAAGTTCCCACACTTGGTTTGTGTGCCTTTTCTTGCATCATTTTTCCTTTTTTTTTCTTTTTTTTTTTTTTTGGCTTTTTGAGACAGGGTTTCTCTGTGTAGCCCTGACTGTCCTGGAACTCACTCTATAGGCCAGGCTGGCCTCGAACTCAGAAATCCCCTGTCTGCCTCCCAAATGCTGGGATTAAAGGCGTGCGCCACCACTGCCCGGCAGTTTTTCCATTTTCAAGTTAATAAGTCTGTGTACAGTAATGAACCCCTAGATGACCTCAGTGAGAAGGGGATTTTTTATGTGTGTGGAAAAGTGACCCTTAATGGAAGCATGTCCGAACTATTTGTGGTGGATGTGATCACCGACTGTTGGTTTTAAGTATACCATATTAACGATTTTCCATGTGTCGTATTTCCTTCCTGACTCATATTTGTCTTACGCTCTCTTCTTTCAAATAAAACAAGGTTTTGCATTATGTATTTTTAAAACCTATATTTTATTAATGTTTGTATCCTTTTTGATTTCCATTCTGTTTTACTCTTTCTTATTTCCATCTGAGATTATCTTTTCTGTCTGGAGAATTCTTTTTAAAATGGAGTCAGGTGGGGTTGTAGAGACAGCTCAGTGGTTAGAAGTACACACGGTTCTTGCCCAGGACTGTAGTTTTCCTATTACAAGCTCCGTAGCTCTAGCTCCAGGGGGACCCAGTGCCTCTGGCCTCCTGCTGCTTGCACTTATATGCACATACCTATACACAGACATGTAATTAAACATGAAAACAAATCTAAGATGGGTTTAAAGTGTGTGAGATGCAGCTAAATGAGTTCACCATCATGCAGAAATCAGCATTTTTGACAGAAGACAGCTATGACATCACTACTTCGTATCCTCTTACAGGATCACTGTCACATGTGGTCCTTGACTAAAAACTTGATTATATGACACAGAGCTTCTTTTAATGCCAGATCTGTCACCAGTGGGTTCTCTTGGCTTTTGTTTTTCTAAATATTTATTTTGCTTTTATTTTTCATAACACCTTTGCTGGAATACAATGTGCTTAACAGTGTGAATCAAACACTAAAAATGCACAGTTCAGGGATGCCTTTAATTTTGAAGTGTACTTGCTGATGCAGTCCTAGGTACGCCACTTTTAAAATACTGTCCCATTCCTTAAATTCTGTGGCAAAGTCAGTTCTAAGTCTTATTTCGAAGAGAAGATATCTTTTTTTTTTTTCTCCAGTTATATGGGAGAGAGAAAGTTGAGACAGGGTTGCACTGTCCAGCATAGACTGGCCTGGAACTTGATGTCCTTGTGCCTCAGTCTCTCTAGTGCTGAAATTACAGGTAGATGCCACCATCACCCACTGCTCTCTGACCACCTGAAGGAGTTCCTCTTTGTCTGTGGTTTTCACAAGTTTGAATACAAGGTACCTCTGTATAGTCCTACTTTTAAAAGGATAATAAACCTACAGAATCTGTTGATTGATGACTTTCCTTCTTGGAAGTTCTGAGTTATTATTCAAATCACTGTTCCAGATCTGTCCTCTGTGTCTTCCTTTTTAGGATTTCCTGAAGCCTTTTCACCATGTTATGAATTATCTCCCCATTTTTTCTGTACCTTCCATACTTCTCCCCCTGTACTTGAACCTATTTTTACCAACCTGTTTTCTAGTTCACTAGGTCTCTCTTCTCCTATGTCTACTGAATTTGAAATTTAATTTTTCTATATTATGTCAAGGTCTAAAATACTCATTGATTCTTCCATATACTCCAAATCCCTAGTGAATTCCAAATCTTCCTTTTTTATATTCTTGAACATATTCATTAAAATTATTTCAGCTCTCAGAAAAGAAAAAATCAGATTGAATTACCTTATGTTGTTTCTGTTATCCACATTTTCTCTTAGGTTTCAGTCACAGTCATTTCCTTTGTTTTTTTTTTCCTTGCTTTGTGAGCTCATCAAGCACCTTACATTGTGGTTTTAAGATCACAGAAGCTCTGGGTCATGTGGCCTTCTTTATGAGGGCTATATTTTCTTGTGGCAGTTACATGAGATGTAGACGGGGCATCATGACTGCATCAGGGATTGGTGTTTGGATGAATTTGGGCTTACATACTAAACTTAGCTGTTATTCCTAGCAACTGGCCACTGTGGGTTTCCAGCTGCAAATCTGGGGTATTTATCGGGACCATTTTACCATGGTGATCCTGAATCCCCACATCTGTCTGCTCAGCACCGAGAGCTGCCAAGACCTCTGGTCAATTCTTTCAGCCTTCATTTGCTGCCTCTGCTGGGTTTCCTGAAGCCTGGCCTTGTGCACCTGTGTTTAGGATTGAGAGCTATCTCCAGGGGATCTGACAGCAGTTATTGCTCCTTGTTTACTTTCTTGGGGCGGTCTCCTCTCTGGGACTTTGCCTTCAAATCCAAAGCTCCAACTTGAGTCTCTTAAACTAAGTGCACTGTTGCTTTCTGCCAAGCTGTTTGTTGTGCCTTCAAAGGAGTCACAATGACTGTGGTGCCCACCTACCTCAGTGTGCTACTGCTCCTGGAGTAAAGCCTGTGTCCATTTGCTCCCTGGTGCTGGTTATTGATGCTACGTATTTCTGTTAGCTTTTATGGTTGTTTTCGGTGGGTTTTCTACCTCAGTCACAAGCTATACAACTATGCCCAGAAACAGAGATCTGCTAGCGATATTTTCAGTCATGTTGGGTTGTGAGAGGGTACTTGGGTTCCCTTTGTGTTACAGGTCTTCATGAAGGTTTGGTGTTGTTGCCAGATATTATTGTTTAGGACACTTGCAACGTGATAGAAAACATAAGACCTTTTGTCTTCTTTTTAGACAAGATTATAAATGAATATGATTTCTTTTTTGATTGCATGTGTAGGCTGATGGCCTTTTACTGTGATGATTCTGTACTTTAGTATCTTGTGCTTGGTCATATCCACACTCTGGACTACCATTGTTCTGTCCCTAAAAGTAGCAGTCATCCCTCTCCTACCTCCATGTCATCTTTCCCCCTATATAGGAGAGAAGGCATGGAATACTTTCTCCCCTGTTACTAGCTTATTTTCTTTGACATGATATTCTCCATTTCTCTTAATTTTCCTGTCAATGACTCAAATTAATTTCTTCCTTATGGCTGAATAGTACACATGTATTATATATGTGTGTAATATATATGTACATGTATATATGCATGTATATATGTATATATATTATGTTTTCTTTGTTCATCTATTGCTGGTTGATCCTTGTAATAACTATAGTTGGCTATTCTGAAACATGTGACAGGGAGAAACTAGGACCTTTGGAGTAATCACACTTTGTTACTTTATATCAATAGTTCTAATATTTTTTTATTTATATAGGTCTGAGATGTAGCTTAGTGTAGAATGTTTGCCTAGTGGGACAAGGCCCTGGGTTCAATCCCTAGTGCCAGGGGAAAAAAATTACATGAATACTAGCCCAGTACATCAGATTTATAAACCACCCATTGAAAACTAAAAATGCTAAATTATATGTATTAAAGTTGTGACTTCTGACAAACAATATAAGCACATGAAAAGCTTACTTTGAAGCTTCGGTACTGAATAATTTGAGTTAAAATCCTAAAAAGCAGCTGTAGTGTCATGACACATACCTGTGATCTCAGCACTCTGGAGGCTGAAACAGTGTAAGCAAGAGTTCAAGGCCAGCCTGGGCTGCATAGTGAGACCTCCCATAAAAACAAAACAAGAGGCTGGAAATGCAGCTCCAAGTGCTGCACGAGCATGAGGGCCAGAGTTCAGATCTGGATCCCTGGCGCCCATTGATGTTCATCTCTAACCCCAGCCCAGGCAGCTGATCCTGGGACCTAGCTAACCAGGCAGTCTAGCAAAAATGCTGAGCTCCAAACTTAATGACAGACCCTATCTCAATAAATAAAGGGGTGGAGGAAGGAGCAATAGAGGAAAATGCCCAGTTAGCCTAGACCTCCATGTGCATGCACACACACACACACACAATTTAAAAACAAGAAAAAAAAGTAATGAAACCCATAGGAACAAATTTATGGAGAACAAATGAATCTCTGGAAGGAATTCTTTTTTTGTGAGACATGAGGTCTGATCATCAGTACACTGAGGTTTCCTATTTTAACTTCAGTCTTTGAAAAATATTTCACAGGTGACTAAGCCCTCATTAAATGTATCAAGATGCTTAAAAGTGCTTCAGTGTTCTCAAGTCAGTCTTCCAGAATAGCTTAAATGTCAGCATTATCAAGAAAAAAAGGCATGCTAGGCACATACCACTCACTGTTTAACACTGCAGTCACGCGAATTATTTCACTGTTTTTTCTTATTCTTTCTTCCTTCAAAAACTGCATCCACTCTGGTGTGTTTGCACATTTAATCTCAGCATCTGGGAGGTGGAGGCAGGAAGATCCTGAGATCGGTTTGCTCTTGTAGGGACTGGGAGATAGCTAAGCAGTTCAGGGCACTTGTTCTGATAGGGGAGCCAATTCTTAGCATCTACATAGCAGTTCACAACCGCCTGTGAAATCTAGATCCAGGGAATCCAATCCTCTCTGACTTCTGAGGGTACCTGGCATACGCATAATACATAGGCATATATGTGATCAAAAGACTCATAAGCATAAAATAAATAAATCTTATTTTTAAAAATTTTAAAGAATGGTTTTCGCATCTACTTAAGTGAATTTGAGATGAGCTTGGGTTAAATGAGACCCTGTTGAAAGAAAAGGAAAGAAGAAGGGAAGGAATAAAGAAAAAAGTAAAGCCAGGCAGTGGTGGCGCACGCCTTTAATCCCAGCACTTGGGAGGCAGAGGCAGGCGGATTTCTGAGTTTGAGGCCATCCTGGTCTACAGAGTGAGTTCCAGGACAACCAGGGCTACACAGAGAAACCCTGTCTCGAAAAACAAAAAAACAACAACAAAAAAAAAAGTAAACTAACTTCATCTAAAAAGATATATGTTTCATCTACAAACACAGAGTCAAAAGATAATTTTTGTGTTGCTGGGGCTTGAACTCTGGGCCTTTGTGCACACCAGGAAGGGATTCTATCACTGGGCTACACACCCAGCCTAATGATTTGTACTACTGATTACAGTTCCTTTTCACATGGTAAAAGTCAGGCAAAAAGTAGAATTTCACTAACTATGGTAGTTTTAAAATCTCTTAAGATGCATTTCTGGTTGAAGCAGTATCCCTGAGCACCCCAGGTTTGGTGCTTGGAAAGGTGGCTCTCTAAATACAAATGGCCTCATACTGCTTGAGGCCATTAAAGGAAAGAGGCAGAATGGGTAGGGCTTGGAAGGTCTGTGATTCCCATGGGCTGCTGGGAGTGGGAAGTGGGGGTGACTGCTTAGACTGTTGAATGCAGTAACGGCATGGGGTGATAAGGTGGTCTGGGACTGGGTAACTGTAATAGTTTATAGTGTTGTGCATACTCTAAAACATCTGAGTGTTACATTTAAAAACCATTGTTGGGGAGATGTCCAGAGCAGCCTCTTAACACCTGAGCCCCAGAGAACCTCCCACTGCCACTTCCCAAATAACTGAAAACTGGAGGTGTCTGGCTTTGATTTTAAATTTTAAAACTCTGAAAAACAACAAAACCCACCCTCTGGAAAGAATACAGTCACTTGAGAAATGCCCGCCCGAACAGCTGACTGAAGAATGTCGCCCAGCCCTCATTAACATGATAGATACATTTGGGGACAAAACAGTCTCTTATAGATGACACCAATATTCTAGCTGGAGGGAAAGGGGCATGTTTTCCCTGTGCCTAACAGGCCAGAGTACTATGTGTTACAGTCGGCCATACCCAGCCTCCTGCTCTGAAGGTTGATCCTGAGATGTCATTGCCCTGATTCCAGCACTGGAGTCCCCTCTCAGCTCTGTTCCTGTTTGGTGAGTGCTTCCTGAACTCTCTGTGTTTACTGATACTCTCAAAAGCACCTTCAGCTGCACCAGTTAACTGAGATGTTAACTTACTCAGAAAGCCATTAGTTGCATTGATGTTTCAGGCAATCAAAATACTTTTTTAAAGTGGCAGAAATATCTTTCTTATCTCTCATAACTCCAACATTTACCAATTTTGTTAAAAAAAAATAGTGCTGGAAGTGAGGAGACAAACCAGGGTCTTTGTGAATGAGACAAGATCCACACCTCCAGCCCCAAAATGTCTTGGGTAATGTATATTCATAATACCTAAAAGTTTATCAGTGTAATACTGAACTCAAAGATCTTTCTTCTTTTTTTTTTTAAGATTATTTATTTATTATATGTAAGTACACTGTAGCTGTCTTCAGACACACCAGAAGAGGGCATCAGATCTCATTACAGATGGTTGTGAGCCACCATATGGTTGCTGGGATTTGAACTCAGGACCTCCGGAAGAGCAGTCAGTGCTCTTAACCACCGAGCCATCTCTCCAGCCCTCTCAAAGATCTTTCTGTCCCGATTGAAATGTTACATGATGTAGCATTGGTTTCTGGAGGAGGCAAAGGTGAACTGTTTTGGAGAGAACAAAATAGGTTTTAAAATTTTCAGAGTGCTTTTAATAGCAAATATAAATAGATTCTTTTTTTTCAAAACTGCAGATTGTTTTTCATAAGATCTTAATGCGAAGAATATATATTACCATACAATAAAATTAGAACTTTACATTTTTGACTGACAAATGTTTTAAAAATTATTTGTACTAGTAATTACTGAAATGCTTTCCTTAATATATTTAGAATAAAATACACCCACATATAAGGACATGGATAAATATCACATTGCATCATAGTCTAGTTCTTTATCTTCTTTAAATCAAGAATAGGGTGGGAAATACTTATTTATAGTAAGCATATGACTTCATCTGATAGTGTGAATAGTCTACTATTGGAATGTTCTAGAACACTGCCTGTGCTTTTATTTCTGAGTCTGATGTTAGCCCCTTAAGCTTATTTTTTGTTAAGTTTTCTTTTTTACATTGGTTCTGAATTTTTGTTTTGGTTTTGAGACAGCCTCTTGTATAGCCCAGGCTTGTCTCAGACTATGTAGTCACAGATGACTTTGAACTCCTCCTGATCTTCCTGCCTCCACCCCTCAAGTGCTGGGATGAAAGGTGTTTGTCACCAGAGCCAGCTTTGATATTTGCTTTCTAAAGTTAGAATAATCAAATTCTTAAGAAAAATCTGTAGAATTATTTTCTAATGATGAATACTGTGATGGTTTGTATATGCTTGGCCTAGGGAGTCGCACTATTAGGAGGTGTGGCCTTGTTGGAGTAGGTGTGTCACTGTGGGTGTGGACTTATCCTAGTTGCCTGGAGGTCAGTATTCTACTATCTGACTTCAGATGAAGATGTAGAACTCTCAGCTCTGCCTGTACCACGCCTGGATGCTGCCATGTTCCCACCTTGATGATAATGGACTGAACCTCTGAACCTGTAAGTCAGCCCCAATTAAACGTCCTTTATAAGACTTGCCTTGGTCATGGTGTCTGTTCACAGCAGTAAAACACTAAGGCAAATATATTCCATGAAAAATTTGCATTTTTGAGGATTCTATTTAGAAATTTAATTTGAGCAGCAAATATGTTATGAAGCTTAAAACTATACACATTGGTGGCCATGTTCAACAATGATATGCAGTCTTCCTTACGTATGCTCTTTAGAAGGTGTCTCTGTGTTTGGTTCGTGGCTATTTTCAAAGTTAGAGTATAATGTCTATAGAAACTTGTATTTTAAATCTGATGGCATATTTGGAAATTGTTAAAATTACACATGCAATGTGAAATTCATGCTTCCAATGAGGCTCCTTGCACTGAAATTATTTAAAATTCAGTTACATCAATGCTTTATCTTTAACTAAAATATTTTTAGTTACTTAAGTAATAGATCAGCATTATGAAGTGCACAGGTGTGTGTTTGTATGTATACATATGCACATTTGGCTGACAACATAGAACTGACCATCTGCCCTGCCAGGGATCCCCTCCTGTACTGAAGTGTTGTCTGCTGAAAGTGATGGGTGAGCCTAAAAGTTATGAGAAATTCTTGTTTCTTTTCCAGGAAAGGTACAGATTCAAGTGGTTCACTTGGAGTACACACTGTTTTCCAAAAGTCCTGATGGACTGTAGTGGGAGATAACTTTTTTACTTTGATACTTAGCTGTTGTGGCTGGGCCTGGTGCTGTTCTTATAAACCAATCCCCGAATGAATAAAGGAGCCAATCACTGGGCGAGTAGGTGGGACTTCCGGGTTGGACAGAGGAAGAGAGGAAGCAGGAGATAGGTCTTTTTCGAACAGAGACTGCAGAGGGGTCAGATGTAGCTGCAAGAGTTTCCTGGTATATCATGGTGGATCTGCAAGGATTCACTACCCGAGGGATCAGATTTTAACAAGGCTTACAAGATTAGGTTTTAGTTGTTGCCGCCCAGAGACTGAGTCACCATTGCTCCTGAACTAAGTTTGTGTTGCATTTTCCTCAGCTCTTCTGGGCTCAAGAGAGAAAGGGACAGTGGTAAAGCGTGGGTTTGCCAGATGTGCACCACAAAGGCCGTAGAGGATTTGAAGCATGGGGCTGGCGTGGTAGCACTCACCAGTGGGAACCTAGTGAGCTGGGTGGAGAGATTGTGGAGTTCAGAGCCAGAATCTCCACGAGATAAAAACAGGTCGGCCATTGTTCGCCAGTGCAGGCCCAACCAGACCGCCGGGGCAGAGGCACAAGCGCAGGAACATGCCAGTTCTATTTTTTTTTTAATATTTCCCGAAACACTTCACATCAAAGACAGCATTTGAACTTAACAGTGGGACCGCATCATTAAATTTGCAGTATATGAAATGCAATACACATAGTAGGAAGTACTTTGAGTTTTGTTTTCTCAAAGCTGAAGTAAGGAATTACTGACTTGATTGATTTTATCTAGATACCATAAACGTGTTGTTGCTTGCTTGCTTGCTTTATATATAGTTGATGGGAAATTTTTGTTGGGTTATTCTCCCGGCTAGGTTTTAGGGATTGATTTATTTTGTCCATGACAGAAGATAAAATAGCATAGCAACTTCTTTTTCTTCTAAGAGAGCTCACTCTGTGATTGACTGACAGCAGGCCTTTCTGTTCAGGTCTTTGATCTCCTTCCTTAATAACTGTTTTACAGACTTCATAACCTTTTCCCCTTCATGAAATGCTTTTACTTCAAAGTAAATATTTTTAACATGGAGGAAGTAAAGTTTCAGGTGTGCCTCTCGGTGGCAAAGGAGATGTTCATTCTCGTGTTGTAGTGGTAAATGTGATCTGTCCCAACAGCATTCGGCTCCAAACAGCTGTTCTTCAGAGAAATTTAGAACTCTGGAAGCCTTTCTTCTTGATAGGCTCCTTGTAATTAGATTAATGATTAAATATTTGCTCCCTCTAGATTTTGAAAAAATCTAGTTTGATTTGAGGAATCTTTCAAGATAAATTTTCCACGTTTAAAGAAAAAGGCAGTTTCGTGAAATCGAATCAGGAAGGCAATTTTGTACTAACTGACATACTTGGTGACTGAGGGAATCACCCAGCCGTCTTATGCCTCTATTTCTTCATCTGCAAAATGGTGATAATTGTATCTGACCATCCTCCTTTAGGACCAATTCAGGAAGAAAAATGTCAATGACTTTCATTAATCCCAAAAATGGGCACAACGAAGAGCTGGATTTTAAAGTGCAGACCTTGTTAAATAGCAGGTCAATTTTAGAAGCACAAATCCTGACTAGAAGCCGAGTCTGAGACCTTGGCAGGTGTAAAGTAGATCAACCTTTAATCTTCGTTGTTACTGAATACATTAGTAACGAGTTGTTGGTCTGAGTATGGGTTTAAAATGCATCATCTTACTTGGGTAATTTGCAGAATGTCTTGTCGTTTGAGTTGGCAGTACACCAAAACAGCTTCCTGCCAGAAGCAGGGTTCCTTCCTGGCGACGTCACTGAAAGGTGCCCATGTGATCTCTTCCTAAGAACCTTTGGAGAAGGTTGAGCTGCCCCCACATTCTGATGTATTCCTTTTGTTGCAGAGCATCCCAAAATGTGGAGACAATCATGTTATTGTAAAAGATGCAAACACTGAGTCCCGCCTTCCTAAAAGGCGGAGTCCATGCAGGATTTTCCAGGCCTTTTCCACGAGTTCCTTCTCTGTTTTTTGTTGTTGTTGTCGTTTCTTAATTTCCTTAATAATTTGAAAGTAATTTCTTTTTTTCTTGGGGAGGGGAGGTGAGTTTTGGTTTTTCAAGACAAAGAGTTTTGTTGTGTATTCCTGGCTCTTCTGGAACCGGCTCTGTAGACCAGGCTTCTTCAAACTTGCAGAGATCTGCCTCCCAAGAGGTGGGATTAAAGATGCGCACCATCGCTGCCTGACTAATAATTTCTCTTTTTTATTTTTCTCTCCTGTAACATTTATAGTGACCGGGAAGGATGTGGGGGAATGTCTTTTCTTTTTCTTTTTTCTTTTTTTAAGTACTCTGCATTTATGCTTGACTTGTGTCCTGCTGGGGGAACAAGATTGTCGTAGAGGAAGTAAGGCTATGGGGGCACTGGTGGGATCCCAGAGAAAGGAATTCAGTTTGTTGGTGCCTGTAGGGACACATGGGTATTTAATTAACTCTTTGTTAATTTGGGGGAAATGATAGAACCTGGGTTTTGCTTACTGCCCCCAAATTAGCATCAATAAGTAAATCACTTTAATCATTTCTTTGGGTCTTTTACACAAACACACCACACACACACACACACACACACCATGTATTCCTTCCTTCTCCCACCTAAAGTAAGCAATGTTTCATCTGAGCCCCGATCAGGGTACCATGTTACTTATTATGCCACATGAAGTCATTGGCAAAAGTATCTGTCTTACCACCATAAACCATTTTAAACAGTTTCTGTACAATCTCATCTGCCTCCTCGCAGTCTGGAGGTCTGTTGGGCAGAAGCTTTTGCAGGCAGAATGGGGATATTTATAAAGCACAGGACCCGTACTTGTCAGTGGGCCTTTTGAAAAGTTTGTTTTCAGCCATGTGAATGCAGGTTTATCTCCTGCCAGAACTGTCTTGGGTTTCAAAGGACTAGTGTTGAGGGTGTCTGGTGCTGAGACGGTCTCTGTAGCCTTTTTGTTTGCTGATTCTGTTGCTCCCTGATAAGCAGGAGCTAATTCATCACTCCCCAAGCAGGCACAGAGCGCCTGTGCAGCTCTCTGGGAGACTGAGCCTCTCCCTCACCTTACTCACGGGCAGAATTGCTTGCATTTTTTCCTTTCACTGGTCTTTTGACATTTCCCGCCTGATATGATGACGTTCTTTACCTACACATCTTTCTCTCCCCTCTCCTCTCACCCTTCCCTCACTTTGCTTTAAAAAGAAAGAGAAGCGCCCCTGACCCTGTGTACAGGAATCTGTGAGGGGAATAAGTGGAACTTGCCTTGGGAGTATATTACTTCTTCTTACTTCAGTGGAACAATCGATTTGGAGTATCATTAGAACAGGTCTTTGAGTCTTTGAAAGCTGGTCTAGGGGCCAACCTTTGACAGTCACTCGGTCCACGCAACTCACTTATATTTTGTGTGGCTTATTTTCTGTGGGTCCACACACACCCCCACCCTCGTCTCAGGGCACGGCCATTTGGGAGGCAAAATGAGGCGAGTTTGACTGTGCTTATCTCAGGGCTAGTGTTGGACTTCAGGGAGACTGGGCGGGCGGCGCTGCAGTCTGAGATTTGGGAAAATGGGAGCTAGTTCCGGGGTCCTTGCCTGCAACGAGACTGGAGCTGAGGGGTTCTCAGACTCTTGGATGTCCAGACTCTGCAGGGAGTCGCAGAAGAGCCAAGAATGGAATCAGGGGACCTGCAAGCTGAGGACAGTGTCTAGCCTGGGGCCAGGGGAAAGGGGAGCGCTGGTTTGTCTCAGCGGTGATTGTCCTTAGTTCGGTGGTGGTTGTCTGGGAGCACAGAGAGGCCTTCTACTGGAGATGTAGCTGCGGTTCTGTAGGCGAAGGCCTTTTCCATGTTCCCAATGGTGGTGATAGATGAAAAAGACAGTCTGTATTTTTCTATATCAGTCATTGGCTATTCTTCACGGAAAATGGGTTCATATTTTCTCCTCCTCAGGGTCTGACCCAAGATTAAATACCTTTTGCAAGGAGGGATGTCTAGGAAGGGAAGCTTATTGACTAAGCCCTTGAGGCCTCGAGTAGGTACCTGATTAGCATGGAGAACTCTGTTCTGGGCTTACTTGACCAGAGGCCATGTTTCCTTATGTGGGGAGTGTGGCACGTGTTCCAGGCCAGGAATCTGACAGGAATAAAGAGTTGCCTAAGACTCAGGTGTGTGCTCACTGAGTGTCCGGGTCTCAACCCACTGTACCCACCAAGCTTCCTGGCATGGTTTTACGGTCCCACAGGTATCCTTGGAAGAAATAAGAAACACATTCTGTTTTTGTTTGTTGATTGGTTGGGTTTTTTTTTGTTTTTCATTTTTGTTGTTGTTTTTGTTTGTTTGTTTGTTTGAGACTGTTTCTCTCTGTAATAGCCTTGGCTGTCCTAGACTCAAAACCACGCTGGGCTTGGACTTACAGAGATGCGCCTGCCACTGCCTCCCTAAAGAAACTCATTCCTACCATGCAAAGGAGAGTTATTCTCATGTCAAGGACCAGCTTTTACTTTGTAAATCCGTGCCTCTTCCATTTTTTTTATTAGCCTTGTTATTGTCATTGTTTAATACCACCTGCATTTAGTAAATGGCAATTTTTCTTATCGTGCTTTCCTGAATTTTGTATTTATATTCTTTATGGCAGATTTTTTTTTAATTGATTGATTCTAGCAGGGCTAGAATCTCCATGCATTATCTTATGATGAGCTTTTCCTTTCTCAGATCATTTAAGAGGGCTGAATGGAGCGTGTTCCTTTTGCTGCTGTAAATACTCATATTTGTCTTAGTGTGTTTGAAACTTTCCTGGATTGGCAGTTGTTACTGCCTTTGATTAAGGTGAACTGTCTGGAGCTAAGAAATTTTTGTTCTCTAAACTACTCATGTAGAATCTTCATGATCCCGTTGATAACTTCTCCTTAATTGTTGTAACAGGCATGTACTTTATCCTTTCAGGGCCTAGTAGTGAGTTTTTCCCTTGTTCAAGCAGGTCTGCTAAGAAAAGAAGCCCACATGAATAAAACCTAGATGTGTTGTAGATACACGCTGTGTACCTGATTGGGGGCATTGGTGGGGAAATTTCACGCATGCGTTTTGTTTTGAACCAAACAATAAGGGCTTCCTTTTTACCCACTTTTGTGTGTATAAAGATGTATTGGTTCAAGCTTTAAAAAAATAAAATAAAATAAAGCTTACCAATGTACAGATACCTTATATCTGGCCTGGATTTGTGGGGATATTCTTTGGTGAGATGAGGTTTAGGGTTTGGGCATTTTAGTTTCTCCTTAATTAGGATTATTAAAGAAGGATGGGGTTCATCTCAGTATTTTTATGTCTTATAAGGCTTTAGTCACTGTGTGTTTGAACTAGCATTGTTTGTGGAGAATGGATAGTAGTTTCAGAGCCACACTGTCCCTCTGCTCTGAATGTACTTTCGAAGGACCTCTACCCTTCCATGTTAGGATTCTGTCTAAGCTCCACTCCACAGTTACCTAGCAACAGCCAGGTAGGTCAGGCCCACTATAAAAGGGACTGCTATTCCATCCATCCATCCAGCCAGCCAGCCAGCCATCTTTTGCTCCTTTCTGCCCATATTGTGCAACTGCCGGGTATAGGAAGAAAATGTCCAAGCAGACTACTAAGGGGCAGCTACCTAGGCCTTCATCAGCACTTGTCAGCAGCTGCTTCCCTGGGTCCCTTAGCTTCTTCCCCGCCCATGATTCCTCAAACCACTCTCTGCCTCTGCTCCAGTAACCACTTATTCTTCACTTTTGTGGTCTGAAGCTCAACACTTTCATCCCTCAAGGCCAGCTTCTCTCAGTCATGGAAAGATACAACACACCTTAGCTGGATGATGTGGGAGATGGCAGGAGTTGGTGGAAAGAGGCAGACTTGGGCCAGATTAATAATCTACTGCTGTAGCACAAATAGCACCCAAACTTGGTGACTAAATAAGCACTTATTATTTCACAATTCCTCCATGAGTAGGTTAGTTGGATTGATACTGGCTCGGAGTCTCTCAGGCTGCAGGAGATATTGGCCAGGAAGTCAGCCCTCCTCCATGATGGCTAGGTCAGAGCTGTTCTTTACCTTTCCAGTTGAGGCAGTAGGGAGTTCTCTTCTGTTTCGCCTTAAACTGTATAAATAAAAGACACAATGGGGTTCTTTCATTTGCTGAGAAAGCAGCTTAGCATCACAGTCATGACTTCCTGCCATTGTCTTCTTCTGGGTTTGTTTCTATGGCTATTACTGGGCTGGAGGGATGGCTCTCTGCCTAATAGTGCTCACTGCTCTTGCTAGGACCTGAGTTCAATTCTGAGCAGCAACATGGGACAACTGGAACTGCCTATGACTCCAGCTCTGTGAGTTCCAACACCTGCTTCTGGACTCAGGACATCTTTAATTACACATGTACAGATGTGTGTGTGTGTGTGTCCTATAATGTATATTATTATAAAATAAATCTTTTTTAAAAAATTATACCTATCTCCCAGGCTCCAGAGTCCTTGCTTTTAAGCTTTCTCCTCTCTCTCTCTCTCTCTCTCTCTCTCTCTCTCTCTCTCTCTCTCTCTCTCTCTCTCTCTGTCTCTATCTCTCTCTGCCTCTCTGTCTCTCTCTCTCTGTCTCTCTCTCTCTCTGGAACCTGAACTCTCTTTCCCCAATGAAAGACACGACTTTTGCCACAAAGAATGTCTAGTTGATAAGGGCCACTTCAACAGTATGGTGGGCTCTTACACAGCTTGAGGGATGGAAACCTGGAGGCAGCTCAGGGTCACATACAGGGTCACCACAATGATTCTTTAGCAGATACCACCCTGATCAAGTCTTAGATCTGGCTACCAACTCCTAAACAGCCCAATTTTTTTATTTTGTGCTTTAGCTTTGGCCAGCTCAGCTGTGCGCGCGACCTCTAGCTGATGTAAACCAGTGCTAAAATCTGTCAGCCCCATGGATCAACAACTCATTCAAACAGGTGCTTAGCTATTTATATGACCAAGAAGCTGTAATCCTCAGGGTTAAACCTAGTAGTGCTGCTGGCCCTGGACTAAACTGCCGCACGGAGGTGTGGAACGAAGCTGGCTAACTTCAGACCATCTAGTCTCCAGTTGAGGGGTAGCTCTGGCCTCAATCAGTAAATGTCAACTGTGTAGAGTGCTAGATCACAAAGAAAACAAATGGTTTCTAAGTTGTCTACATTCAGAGCAGTTTTTCGTCTCTTCTCAGTACACACAACCTCAGGCCCAGCATTTCTCAGCCTGGGCTGTGTTTTGACACTTATGTCAGTGTGCTTAAATGCTGGTCATCTTCTCTAATCTCTTCCAACTCTGACATACCTAGAAATTTACTGAGTGTACAACTCAGACAGTGGCTGTGGGTATAACCTCAGACACCTCGGCACATCACTGGCACCTTGCCTGGTCTCTTAAATGGGGGAGATATTGGGAGGAAGGATGATACTTTGGGGTGAAGCTATTTTTAGTGTCTACTAACATAGAGTTGTTGCTTGCCTGGAATGACACCATCATTTATGCTATAAAAAGTGCAAAAGGCCTACAAACAGCTGTGCTAATGCAGCAAGTCTGTGGTGGGGTTCTGAGCCTGGGGAGTGGGGGTGGGAACGTATTCAGTGAAGTCCTTGTGGGGTAAGGTGGGATTCAGCTAGAATGGGGCCCTGGAATTCTGGAGAATTCCAAGGAGATGACCTTGCCGACAGCTTCTCTGGTCCCTGCCTTCTTGGGGACCAGGAAAGCACAAGTGTAGGACCAAATGTTCCCTGAGTCACAAGAGCCCTCGCTAATGGATAAATAAGTATATACATCTTGGAAGGATTTGAACCCTCACCTCCAACCATATACAAAACACTAGTTGAAAGTGGAGCAGACACCTGCTCATTAGGACAAGAACAATGAACTCTTAAGAGACATAGCATTAACCTTTATGACCTTGAATTAAGCATTCCTTCCTTAACAAAAGTATATGACAATTTTTTCAAATACACCAAATTTGATGAAAATTAACATTTGCAGTTCAGTGATCATGATGGAGAAACTTAAAAAGCCACCCATGGAAGGGCAGATGTGTGCAGCAGGCAGCTGATAAGGAAGGGATTTCTTCCTAGAACAAAGGAACTTTTACAACTCCACTAAAAAAAAAAAAGTAAGCAAATTCAGAACCATACAAAGACAGATAGAGATGGTCAGCCAGCATGCTGGATATCACTCATGGCCACCAAGAAAATGAAAACCAAGGTCACATGGAGTGCCATCTCCCACGGAATCACTGGAATAAACACCCCATCCATGGAGGATTGAAGTATGACTTTAGGAAATGTACATAGTGTCTTCAACCCAGTTTCTTGGCAAAGAACTGTCATCCTTGGACTCTTCCCAATGATAAGGACCTTTTTGTATATCCATGGGTCTGGTGGCCGCCACCCCCAAAAGGATGCTGTCTTCAGGGCATTGAGATAGCTGTACACATGAAGGAAAATGGAGAGAGGCACGGGAGCCCCACACCCTTTCTCACTGGTCTTCTTACCTGTGGGTCTTCTCATCTGAATTCTTTTTTTTTTTTGAGACAGGGTTTCTCCGTGTAGCCCTGGCTGTCCTGGAACTCACTCTGTAGACCAGGCTGGCCTCAAACTCAGAAATCCACCTGCCTCTGCCTCCCAAGTGCTAGGATTAAAGGCGTGCACCACCACCACCCGGCTTCATCTGAATTCTTGCTAATGTTCTTCCCAATAAACCAGAAAACACGTCTTCTTGAGTTCTATGGGCTGCTTTACAGATTAATCAAGAAAAATCAAGAAGTTGTGGGAACTTGATTTACCATTGGTCACAAGTGCAGGCAGAACAACCTGGGGCCTTCAATTGATCTCTGAAGTTGGAAGCTGGGTATATAGGGGGACATCTGGCACTGAACCCTCGACCTGTGGGGACAGATTGACCCTTTTATCAGGTAGATGGTATCAAAACTGAATTACATGGGGGTGGGGGTGGGGGAATTGCAAAACTGGTTGCTTATTTGTAGTTAATAGAGTTCCACATCATTTCGGTCATGGTGTCGATTTTGGGGGTGTGAGTGTAGGAGAGCTTTCTTTCTCCTGCTTTCTTTACTAAGGAAGACACTGAAGCTCTTACCTTGCTGGTGAGAATATAGAATGGTGCAGCTCTTTGGGTAAATAGATTGACAGTTCTTCAAAAAGGTTAAATGCCAAGTTCCCATGTGATCCAGTGAGGTGGTTTGAATGAGCAACGCCTCAGTTGGTTTCTATATTTGGCCATACGTTCTTCGGTCGGTAACACTGGGGATATTATGGAACCTTTAAGAGGTGCAGCCTTTCTGAGAGGAAGTAGTCACAGGACACTGGACTTTGAAGGTTTATACCGTCGCCCCACTTCCTGTTCATTTTCTCTGCTTCCCCTGTTTTGTGGATGGCCCTGGTGATGCCAGTATTTTGATGTTAATTCCACTTTCCCAGGAGGGGTTGTCTGGACCGAGGAATAAGTGAGTCACATATTCAGGTGACTTCTTGTGAACTTCCCCCAATGAATAAAGGGACCAATCACTGGGCAAGTAGGCAGGACTTCTGGGTTGGAGAGAGGAACAGATGAAGGAGGAGAGAGAGTTAGGGGCTTTTTGGACAAGGGGGTGCGGGGGTGGGGGGAGGGTAGCAAGAGGGCGAGATGTAGCTACTAGTGTCCCCCAGCATATATGGCAAATCCGCCAGGATTCACCACCAGAGGATTTAGATTTTCTATGGCTTACTAGATTAGGATTCTAGTTGTTGCACCCAATGATTGAGTTACCGGTTGTTTCTGAACTAAGTCTGTATGGCATGTTCCTTCACGTGGTGGTTTGACTGGGTTCAAAAGAGAAAGGTACAATGGTAAACCATGGATTTGCTAGATGTGCACCACAAAAGCCGTGGGGGGTTTTGAAGCATGGGGCTGTTGAGGTAGCGACCCGCCAGTGGGAACTTAGTGAGCTGGGTGGAGAGGTTTTGGAGCTCTGAGTCAGAGAGTCTTCACAAGGTAAGAACTGGCCAGCAAGACCACCAGGGCTGAGAACAGCAAGGTGTAGCACGGGAACTTGGAGTTCATTTTTAGTATTTCCCACGACACCTGTGTACCAACAAAATGGCATGTTGTGCCTGCTTCTGTTATCACATCATACCTTCCCCTACGTGATGTCCTCGGTCCCTCTGGAACTGTAAGTCTAAATGAACTCTTTCTTCCTCAGGTTGCCTTTAGATACGGTATTTTATCACAGCATCAGAAAAGCAACAAATCCCCCCCCCACACACACAGTTCCACTCTTTTTGTTTTGCTTTTGGGGTTTTTTTTTGGGGGGGGGAGGGGGTCCAAGACAGGGTTTCTCTGTATAGCCTTGGCTGACCTAGAACTCACTGTGTAGACCAGGCTGGCATCGAACTCAGTAATCCACCTGCCTCTGCCTCCCAAGTGCTGGGATTAAAGGTGTGCGCCACCACCGCCCGGCTTACAGTTCCACTCTTGAGCTAGTACCTGTGTGAAGTGAAAATGTGCAGTCAGACAACACACACAACAGCCTCACTCACAACAGCCCACCCTGGAAATAACCCAGTATACCTGTACTGGCTGGTTTTGTGTGTCAACTTGACTACAAACTGGAGTTATCACAGAGAAAGGAGCATCCCTTGAGGAAATGCCTCCATGAGATCCAACTGTAAGGCATTTTCTCAATTAGTGATCAAGGGGAGAGGGCCCCTTGTGGGTGGTGCCATCCCTGGGCTGGTAGTCTTGGGTTCTATAAGAAAGCAAGCTGAGCCAGCCAGGGGAAGCAAGCCAGTAAGTAACATTCCTCCATGGCCTCTGCATCAGCTCCTGCTTCCTGACCTGCTTGAGTTCCAGTCCTGACTTCCTTTGGTGATGAACAGCAATGTGGAAGTGTAAGCTGAATAAACCCTTTCCTCCCCAACTTGCTTCTTGGTCATGATGTTTGTGCAGGAATAGAAACCCTGACTAAGACAATGCCCAGAGGAATGGACAAACTGATGAGGTATCTGCACAAAGGGATGTTAGTTAGCCACTCAGTTAGATGAACTCCAGATGCATGCCACAACAGGAGGAACCTTCGGAACATGGAGTGAGGGAGGGCAGTTTAAAGTGCCCACATATTGTATGATGCCAGTTGTATGGCATGCTTAGAATGAGCAATCAATCTATAGAGACAGAAAAATCCTAGCCCTCGGGGCCAGAGGAGAAATGGGGAGTAGCCCAGTTCAGACTTCTCTTGGGCACTTGACAATGTGTTTTAAGATTGATTGTGGTGATAGCTATCCCAACAGCTGTTGAACTGTGCACCTACACCAGGAACTTGTGCTAGGAAGCATACATCTCAACAAGTGATTTTAAATCACATGATCCTAACACACACCCAAATGTCATGGAGGGGTAGGTGGCCTCAAGGCATGAGAGTTATTCCTTCATTCAAAACCCAGATAGTGGGTCGAGCACTTGTCAGGTGATGTGGAAAACATGAAGTGGCCGAAACCCCATTGCTGGGGTCACATACCCAGATACCGCCTTCAGGGGATGGGGATTGTGGGTAAATGCTGTAATACAAGCACAAAATGAGAGAAGTGCCGGCGGCTGAGTAGGCTCTCTCTCTTTCCTTGGGGGCTTCTCAAGGAAACCCAGTGGGTGGATGAGTGGGCCTTCCAGGTACAGGCGAAGACTCGGTCCCCTGCTGGACATCTGGAGGGTATGAGGAGACAAAGACATGGCCAACAGTGCCCAGGGGTCCCAAGCCCACTGGGCCTGAGGAAATGTGGAGCTGCCATGCAGAGAGGAGACCTGCCAGCTAGAGTAGCAGACCTGAAGGCTCGTGGACCCAGGATGCTAAGTGCTGAGGTCAGCTAGGCCCTGCTTCTCCTTCTTTCTGGACTGCCCTTCTTAAATCCTAGTTGTGGGTGCATGTCCCTAACTTGTCCATGTGCATTGTGCTTTGAGATCTATGGCGACAGACTAGCAGCCCAGGTCTCAACAGATAGTTCTCTCTCCTCCTTTCTACCTCAGCCAAGTCTGAGGAAGCTGAGTGTGGAAGTTTGCCTTGTCTACAGGGAAAGGCATCAGCTTGCAGCTCCTGGACACAGAGGGCAGGGAGTACTATCTGGGGCTGCCCCTCCCTTGCCTCCCTTCGCTCTCTCAACCTTCTCTATCCCCAGGTACCCACTGATTTCTCAAATCCTGGTTCCAAGAAAATCCTGCCCCTGCCCCTGGAACTGCAATGTGGCCCCAGAGCTTCTCAAATGATAAAGATGTATCCGGACTCGGTGTCCTGAGACCCTGGGCTGTCTAGGGAGGCAGAGCTATGGGCTACACCCATCAAAGGCACACACTGGAAAACTGTCTTGGGCCAGGGAAGGGCGTTTAAACCCTTACGTTTCAGTGTAGATCGGTTTTACCCTAGCTGAAATACTTGAGGTGATAGATGGCTGTGGCTAAGCCACGGTCACTGCCTAAGTCTCCATTCCACATGACCGTCTTCCCCTGAGGGAAGCAAGCCCACACATCTTAAAACACTGGGAAAGCAGTGAAAGGGAAGAAGCCCACTCACAGGAAGACTTCTAACTGAGATGTTGCTGTTCCCATGACCCGGTGTGACCCCTGAGAGGAGCTGCCGGATGCCCCACGTGACCTGGCTATGACTCACTTCTCCTTGCAGCCTCAGGACTTCGACTGATGGAAAACTTTGGAGCCTCTTCCTCTCTAGCTCTGCGAGCCCCTGAGCCCCTTACCTGACATCATTTCGCCGGCCAAGGCCTCTTCTTGCCCAGCTAGGGCCTGTCCCTGTCGCTCCCTCAGGAAGCTTCTCTCATCAGACCAGACTTTGCCACAAGAACAGGCCAATTTAGGTAAGCAAGAGGAAATCTCCAGAGGCCCACCAGCTCCGGAAGAGCTGGGGCCAGGACAGAGGTTCAGGTGTCCCTTGTGACTGGACTGCCTGAGAGAATACCACCGCGTCTCTGCTGAACTCCATTGCCTCGTCAGCCTTACTTCAGAAACAGCTTTGGCCCGGAGCCTCCAGGGCAGACTGTAACACCTGATCCCTAAGGGCGTGTCACTTTCAGTTTGTAAAGAAAGGGGTCTTCCTCCTCACCTGGGAGTGTCCTCAAACACAGAAGAGATCGGGGACCCAGGTGGCTACAAAGCGTGACAAAGGCCTCTCCCTAATAGTGCCCAGCCCAGCGCAGCAGCTCTGGAGTATTATTACACTGTACATAATAAGATAAGTTATTACACTGTACATAATAAGATTATTTGCTCTGGTTCAAGAGGGAGTCTTGGAGCCCTTCCCATCCCCATTTCCCTCTGGATCCCTTGGGCCGCCGACCATGAATCAGTTGCTCTATTAAATGAACGTGTCATAAAGTTTCTTTTAAAAAAAGGGCATTGGTGGGGAGAACCCATGTAATGCCTGCACAGAGATTCACACCATCCACTTTGACAGTCACCAGGAAATTATGTCCTAAAATAGACAAGGCTGTCAGCTTCTAGTGACCACAGACTATTCTGGGCCGTACTTTGAAAGGAAAATGATTTATTAAAAGCAACCAGGCCCTAGTGTTTTGCTGTCCTGCTGTGGAGAAAGTCCTGGGCCGTGACCCAAGGTCGTGAGTGAGTGTCCTGGGAAGGCAGAGACCTGGGGCTCGCTTCTGTTGTCCTCCCTGCTCCACTGACTGGGCAGGTCACTTGGGTTGAGTTTCCCTGTTTATAAACAATAATAAAGCTAGTGATGGATGTTCTCAAGATGAGGAGGAGGTCGTGGCCACTTCTTTAAACGGTTAAAGTATGTGTGGCTGGATTAAAACAAAGAAAAGAATGTCACGGGTGGGCATTTTTTTTTCCTTCTTTTTTTCCCCTCTCCCAGGGCATTTTCTTTTCTAGCTGTCTAGAAGCGCGGTGCATAACCCATCCTCCTTGGCTGATGCTGGGACTGGGAAAAAGCCCTGACCCAGGCTCCCGTGCTAGCCCCGCCCCAGCACAGCCCTGCCCTCTTCCCAAAACCCACCAATGAAACACCGAGGGACTCCATGACTTCATCAGAGAATAATTTCATTGGCTGTTGCTACCGCTCCTGTCCATTCCATTGGACTTGAAGAAAGCTCTGCTAGCCTAGCAGCGTGGCTTCAGGCCTTGGAGTTCCTAGGCAGGTCTGCAAACCTGGGCTCTGTGTCTTAAAATAGTGGATGGCATAGCGGGTAAAGTCTTGAAAAGAGCCGAATAACTCCTTTCAACAGGCCAGAGTGCACATCTCCTGCGCTGAACCTGTGACTGCTGGTGATAGCTGGTGCTGTCATCTTCCCTAATAACTGACAGATCATGCCTCAGCTTCTGCTCTCCTCATGTATTTAACAGTGAGCCTCACTGTTCACTGTTCACTTCTATTTGAGGTGTAATGTTTCAGGTGAACATTAAAATTGTTTGATGTGTGTCCTCGGTTCCTGGTTTCTCTTTGAAATTCTGGATGTGGCATCGACCTCATTTGTGTTTATGTGTGTGTGCACATACATATCCACTGGGGATTGAAACCAAGGCTTTGTGCACCCAAGCATGCACCATCGATGAGCTACACTCTCAGCATCATTTGTCTGAATTACCTCAAGTGCATCGCGTGAATCAAGCCACGCCACATGTGTGCTTCTGAACCTAATTGCTAGGAGGCTCACAGGGCAGTCTGGTGTCCCTCTTAGAAGCTTGACAGTGTACTCCTCTGTGTCCGAGCAGTTTCTGATCTTTGAGTTCATTTACATGTGTAGGTGTCCATTCTTTAGATTTCTTAGAGATGGTAAGGCAGGTGACAAAGACAGCTCCACAAAGTGTCCAAGTGTAACACAGGAATTCTCACCATGTAAGTCTTGTTCTTCCCCCCCCCGCCCCCGTCAACCCCCGCCAAGTTGACCTTGAACTTGTGATCCTGCAGCCCCTGCCTCTTGAGTGTTGATGTCACAGGCATGGGCCATCACACAGTTTGGGACAGATATCATAGCCTATTGGCTATGGTGTCCACACTCAGTGTTCAGGTAGCATGGATTAAAATTCAGAGCTGGGCCAGCCTAGGTCTTCTCAAAGAACACAGACTAAGTCATGACCCTGGAGAGGCAGGCCCAGAAACGGAACCAAGACTTTAACACAACTGGATGAGATCAAGGGCTTCAGAAGCTACAGATGGCACTTGGGGGGGGGGGGAAGGCAGGGGAGCCAGGGTACTGCAAGGGGAAGGGGCACAGAGCTATGTTAATTTATCCTTAGAAACCCTGCTTCAAACATTAGCATGGGCGTGGCTTCTATGAACAATGGCCTTGTTCACAGAAGCCACCCTGGGCACTAGAGGCTAGGTGAAGAAACTGCTGAGCTCCCGTGGATTTATGCATCGCACAAACAGGAGCGCCTGTGTGTCAAATTCGGATGAGTTCAAGAACTCCAGATGAGCAGAAAAGTGGGTCGCACCTCATGCTATAGTCTACAGGGCTCATAAACCAACAAACCAACCACCCAACCATGCCATGTGGAGGGGCACACACTACACTTACAAAAAAATAGCAGAAAATTGACTTGCAAGCAATAAAAGTACAAAAGTATTGCAAATGCCAAATCTAGAGGCAATTGGAGCTGGGATAATCAGTAGCCTTGCCTTGCCAGTGTGTATCCTATTATTTCATTGTGTAACTTTTCAATTATAAGTGTTTTTATATACACCAAGTACAATGTAATTAAAAGTCACCCAAAGGTATTATAACTCTCATTACTCATACCCGGGTCCTGCAAACTTCAATGAACCTTTTCTGCCCCAGCCTCCAGCAGCTGCCCACAACCTCGACTTCAGTTGGGTCACAGCCAACAGCCAAGAAGCTCCCTGCTCTGACAATTAGATGGCATGGCCACTTGCCCTGGCAGTGCGAGGTCAAAGGTTAGGAATGCTTGCTCTCCATTAGTTTAGTATGTTTAATCTTAGGGCTTCCTTTTAGATTTTCATTTCCCCCTTAAACTCAAGCCATCTGCTTCAGTTGGTAGGTACCCACTTCCCTTTGGGTATATCCTCAAGGAGATTCAAGTTTGGGATCCCTGCATAGCAACAGTCCACCACCTTCCTTATCTCCCTCTTTCCCTCCTTCTTTCCTTTCTTCTTTTGTTTTCTTTTTGGAGATAGGATTTTACATATCCTAGGCTAACCTCAAACTCTCTATGTATTAACAACTGAAAATGATCCTCCTACCTCTCCTTCCAAGTGTTGGGATTATAGGGGTGTATTACCAGGCAGGTCTTTATGCAGGGCCAAGGATTGAACCTGGGACTTTGTGCTTGCCAAGCAATCACTGCCAACGAAGCTGCATCCCTAACCTTTTTATCATGTTTATTGTGTGTTTACTACATGTTAGGCATTCTTCTCCTGGGCCAGGATACATGTGTGATATAACACATACACACACACACACACACACACACACACACACACACACCCTGCCCCCCTGCAGCTTCCCTCCAGTAAAGGCAGGTCAACAATTCATTCCAAACCAGTGAGTACTGAACAGCTGCCAAAATCCAAGCGAAGTGAGGGGAAAGGGTGGAGGGATGTGGGGAAAAGTTGGTAGGATGGTCAGGGAAGGCCTGCCTGAGGACATCATGATGCGCCAAAGTCCTCAAGGAGGGGATGAGGGAGCACATGGGAATCTGCTGAAACTTTCTGGCCTTCCAGACCCAGGCAGGAGCAAGGACAGAGGCACTGACCCCTGCTCTCACCAGGACCCTCTCCGTCCCAGGAGCACCCTCCACACTAGCCCAACCCACAATCTCCTCACCCTAAAACCTTCTCCTATCCGCTCACCTCTCTCCTAGTCTAGGGGTTCAGGGCTCCAGGTTCTGAGGGTCTTTGGCTACCTGTTAGCCCTGATCCTCTGAATGCTGCCCATCTCCATTGCTCCAGGCAGCCTTTGCCAGGGATATTGCCTGAGGTCTGACCTCCGACTTCCATGTGGCTTCTTTTCTGACACTACCAGGCCCTAGGCAACAATTCTTCACAAGCTTGTCAGACTTGTAATTCCAGAATGAATGAACAGAGAATGAGATGTTGGTGTAAGCGCTATTATATTAGCATGAATGACCTCCTCCTCCTCCTCTTGATCTTATCTTGTACCACCTGCCGGTAATCTTACCTGGAATTTTCTCTCATGGGAATTTTCTCTCATGCCTCTTCAGGGCTGATATGGTGGTGGCTAGCACAGGACCAATGATGGATAAACTATTCCATAGTTGGGAAAGGTCTTAGAAACTGCGGGACCCAGCTCTCAGGCTATGCACCGTGAATACCAGAAGTTTCTCTGTGCTAGATTAAGTGGACTGTGTTCTAGACTCTGCTCCCAACCTCTGTACCCACAAATTTTGGCGCTCAAGGAGATGATCTGAAAATTCTCCGATCTCAGCTCCAGTGAAAGTGGAAGACTGGAATGCAGTCATGTGTTAGTTCACTTTTCTTTACTATAATGAAATACAAGAGGCAAGATAACTTTATTTTTAAAAAAAGTTTATTAAAATCTCACAGTTCTGAAGAATGTAGTGTTGGTATCAGCTCAACTTTTGTGAAGACTTCAGGATGTGTAATAGGAGCATATATATATATATATGTATGTATTACACACACACATATATATATATACTACACACACACACACACACACACACACACACACACACACATATATATATATATATATATCATGGACTGATGATACTGTCCCCCATAGTCTTGGTCCCTGGTTGGTGATGCTGATTGGGAATGCTTAGGCAATATGTCACTGGAGACAGGCTTTAAATATATAAAGACTCATGGCATTTCCAGTTTATCTGCTTCCTGCTTGTGGTTCCAGATGTGAGTCTTCAGTTTCTGGTTTCAGTCTCCATGCCTCTGCTCCACCAACATGGACTGTTAGCCTTCTGGAGCTGGAAACCCAAATAAACCCTTTGCCCTAGTTAGATTTCTTCTGCTGTGAAGAGACACCATGACCACTGCAACTCTTATAAAGAAAGCATTTAGTTGGGGCTGGCTTATAGTTTCAGAGGTTCAGTCCATTATCATCATGGCGGGCAGCGTGCAGGCAGACACAGTGCTGGAGAAGGAGCTGAGAGTTCTACATCTTGATCAGTGAGCAGCAGCAGGAGACTGTGAACCATACTGGGCAAAGCTTGAACATATGAGACCTCAAAGCCCGCCTCTACAGTGACACACTTCCTCCAACAAGGCCACACCTCCTAATAGTGCTACGCCTATGGGCCAAGCATTCACTCACAAGGGTCTATGGGGGCCATTCCTATTGAAACCACATCCTTCCTTCTGTAAGTCACCTTGGTCATATTTTGTTCGTGTGTGTGTGTGTGTGTGTGTGTGTGTGTGTAAAATAGAATTACATCATTTTCTCCATCCCACCATTTTTCCTGCCCCTTCTCCCTTGCTCTGTCAAAATCCATGGCCTTGGTCACGGTACCTTATCACAGCAATGGAAAGTAACTAATACAGTGTTGGATGGGGAAACATGGCATGCACAAACAGGAAGCTAGAGAGGGCGGCTCACTCTTAAAACAATTCACATTCAAAAGTTGGCGCCCCACCCACAGATCTACATGAATTCCTTGCAAGGGCAGCTTCCCTTTTGACCCATGACCCAAGATCCTTCCATCCAGCCTCCCCTCTTAAAGGTCCCTACATCTCAGCATCTCCACCCCTATGGTCCAAGTTCCCAACAGAGGAACCCACACTCAAACCGTAACCAATCCAAAGAAAGTCAGATGTATTTGCTGTGTAATAGCTGACTTTAGACTGAGGTGGGCAAGAGGCACGGAGCTGTTAGAATGGTGGCCTAATCTCCTTTACCCTCTAATTAAGTTCTAACTGCTGCATTCCACAGGTACACATTATAGGAAGGGAAGAAGATGGTGGGGGTGGGGTGTTAAGCCCCACTACCTGGCGTCTCCCACACTAGGAAAAACAGCTTAGCCAAGAAACAGGCCAGGAACAGACTCGATGATGCTTTGCCTTACACTGTGGCCATGGAGGCCAATGTCCTGATTTGCTATTCTGCATGCCACCATGCAGAACAACTGCCTGTCCTAGAGTCGCACAGGCGCGGTCAGCTGAACAAAGCTTCTTCGTGACCTTTGGCCTTAAGCTGATTCCAAGCAAACACATCTAGACAGACTTCTTAGCTGGCTTTGGAAGTGTGTAACAATGTAACAGCTCCTGCGCAGACTCGGGCTCATCTCCTCCGGCATTCTGTTTGCCTGCCCTTGGGCTGTCCTTAGTGTCTGAGCCCCATCTGCTCTGCTTCCCTCACCTCTGAGGGCCTCGGGTTGCCTCAGTGTGGTGCTGGTCATGTCCCGAGAACCCCTTTCCTCTTGGCCCTTACTGAGTTTCAGTTGCTGATGAGGTAAACCAAGGAGTGTGAGTCCGTTCTTCATTATCCCGAGGAATGGGAGAAAAGCCTGTACTTGATAGCTTTGGAAAGAGGGAGGAGACACGCCGGAGAGAATAAACCTGGTGACAGGGTACTTACTGCCAGGATGACAGCTCCATCCTCAGATGCAGTATTGCAGAGTGCAACACCCCCACTGCCCCTGAAGCCACACTCCCTGACCAACTTTCCCAAATACTGGTCATGTCCATACTTGCAGGCCGCGCCACTGCATGCCTGACTAACACGCAGGCCCCTTATCTCACCAAGAAGAAAGCCAGACTTCTAATGGCCCAGAAGGCCCAGCATGAACTAAAACCCGCACCCCTCCTCTCTTAGATCATCTCTCTGCTCCTTTCCTTCACTCCACCCCAGCCATTCTGGCTTTTTTTCTAACTCACCAAATATGGTAAACCCGGGGCCTTGGCTCTTAAAATCCCTCGGCCTTCCTCCCCATATCCCCCAACTCTCTCACATCTTTAAGACTGTCAAATGTCACTTCATCACCGTCCTTAACCATCCCATAACCTTCTAATTTGCTACTCTATTTTACTTGATCAATTCATTTCCATGAGAGAGCTCTGAGCTCCAGCAAAGCTTTATACCCACTTCGTTCCGTTTCCACAGCCCTAAGGCAGTACCCAGCTCTGTGGAGGTGATCTCTAACTCTATAGTTATTGAATAAATGCACAGGTGACACGATGTTCAGCCCCTGCTCTCAGTTACAGGGTCAAGACCTGGAAAACCCACTGATGAGTTTGGTACTCTCCTCAGAGGGCAGGGGAGCTGGCATCTGGGTTTGCAGCTACACACACACACACACACACACACACACACACACACACACACACACGCCCTCCCTTGCTTCCAATATACATTTAAGGAACTTCGTGCAGGTGCTGGAGGAGGATGAGTCTCCGCCGCTTCTGGCCGCATGGGGACGGAGGCTGCCTGGGGCAGAGGGGAGCCTGAGGAGGGGCGCAGGCCAGCACAGGCGACCTGCGATGGCAGGGCCAGCCGAGGCAGGCCCGCCCTTCAAGCCTCATCACACTAGGCACCCGGGTCTTTGGGGCCCCAGAGCGTCCGCGGGGTGGCTGTCCTGGCTTGACCCCGCACCACTCCAGGTTCGCTCCTGAGCACCGTCCCGCGCTCCCCACTGCCCGTCCGGCCTCCGCCCCGGCCCGCTGCGGCTCCGGCCCTGGCCGGCAGGGGCCGCTCCTCGCGGCGCCCGGGGCCCCGCCGCGCCCGCCGCCGCCCGCTCCCCGCCCCTTCCCCGGCCGGCGTTCCCGTTACGCCGCCGAGCCGGGAGCCGGAGCCGGAGCCCGCGGCCGCAGCGGGAGGCGGCGCGGGGCCCGGCGGCGGCGGGGCCTGCGGGGCCTGCGGGCGCGCGCCGGGCCGGCCAGGGCGGCCATGGCGACCAGGAAGGCGGGCTCGCGGCTGGAGACGGAGATCGAGCGCTGCCGCTCCGAGTGCCAATGGGAGCGGATCCCCGAGCTCGTCAAGCAGCTGTCGGCCAAGCTCATCGCCAACGGTACGCGCGGGCGCACCGGGGCTTGCGGGGCCGCCGCGGCCTCCGGGGCTAGGCCTGAGGCTCGGGGCGCGAGCAGGGGCGCGGCCGGGCGGCGAGGCGCAGGCCGCGCGGTACGCGCGGGCCAGGCCCTTGGGGATCGCGGGGTCCTCCGGTCACGCGGCGTGCGGCTGGGCGGGCGGGCTGTGTCGGAGCCCTAGAGTCCTGACGTGCAGGGTGGAGAGGCTCACCGACCCCAGAGACCAGAGGCCAGCGCCGGGCTTCCAAGAAGTTGGAGCTTGTCTGTGTGTGCGCTTGTGTGTGTGTGGAGCCCCCAGGACATACCTGTGGGCATCTGGGGACCACCAGAGTGTGTGTGGTGTGCTCAGGGGTCCTGTGAATGGAGATGTGAACATATGGTATTCAAGGGCCCCAGGAAGAAGCTCAGACTTAGAGGATGTCAGGGGTGGCATTGGCAGGTTGGGGTTTGTGTCGTGAGGTCAGACAGTTGGATGTCGGATCTGCAGACCCGGAGAGGTTAGGGTGGAGAGTACAAGGGAAACAGAGTCAGGGAGTCTGGGAGAAGGTTATTGGGCAGAAAGGTGAGAGTGTGACTAACAATGAGGGAAACGGAGCTGATTGGATGAGGGGCCTGGTGCGCCCAGGAAGCAGGATCTGAGTTGGGAAACCTGGTGGCTGGACTTGACCAATGAGCCCATTTGCTGAATTGGTTCTTCCAACCCATCATACCAAAACTGCAGCCAAAATCACATTCCAAAGAGAGACTCCACGTGGCCTTATTTGTTTTGGAAGCAAGTATGGTTAATATTTGCTTGTCTTTTAGTACGCGCCAAAACCACAGGCAAGCACTGGGAGCCTGGTGAGAGGGCAGAGGATTTTGTCCTTCTTCACCTCTGGCTTCCCAAGACCATCTGAGCCGCTGTGGAACAAACAAATCACAGAGGGAATGAATGGACTGTCACTGCTCATTCAAGGAAGGACATGCGTGCTATTTTCAACCTTCACCCCACACCATCCAGAAATGGACAGGGAAATCACATAGCCTCTTTAAGGTTGCTGACTGTTTGTGATTTTATGGAAATAGTGCCTGGAAATGGAAACTTAAAAACAAAACAAAACAATTTTCTCTATACATCTCTCAAACTTACCACATAACTTAGGCTAGCCCCAAAGTCTCCCACTCCTGCCTTGCCTCCCAAGCTTAGGACCATAGGCAAATGTCACCATGCAGAGAGGGCAAGATTTTTGGTTTTGCACCCTGTCCACCACAGTACCTTGCTTTGGGTAGGTGTTTGGAAAATGGTAATTTGTCTTTGTTAAGTTAGCATTTGAGGGACAGGTGATGAGTCCTCAGGACCCCAAAGGCAACTTGACCTTGCCTGCGTTTTTGTGGCTTCTCCTTTCCTGCATTTTCCTTTTCTTGTTGCAGTCACACTCCTGCGTTTCTTGGGTCACTTCCGTCCGTCCTGTGGAGGTGGGTGTTAGCGTTTGGTGTGATTCCTGAGCATCCTCATGCCTCCACCAGCTACCTGCTGTCTGCTCTCCTTCAGCAGCGAGTACAATGCCCACCTGGGCTAGGTGCTGACCAGGCCCCTGCTCTCTTGCATTTATTTCCTCTGAGAGGACCCCTGAGAGACAAATATGAAAGTAGTCAGCGAGAATCTGTTTAAGGAAAACAGACACGTTTATGTGGTTGAGATAGTGGACAGAGAGGGAGAAGAGCTGGTTCAGGCTCCTGCAGCCCCTGGAACAGACGGTGGCCTGGACCGCTCTGTTTTCATTCACGGGCCCATTTTCAAGGCCTCCCTGAGCTTGGCTCTCTCTCCAGAACCTGTGGCCTCATCTGCAGCTCTGAAGAGGGTGTGGAGCGGGGCGGTGGCCTTGGGGCTGCTGCCTATGAGTTAGCTCAAGTCACGGGAGATCGTCCTCTCCCAGAGCCTCACGGGGAAGCAGCTATCGATGGGGAAAGGTCCTCTAGACTTGAAAAGGTCAGACAGGCTGCTCGGAAAGGCCAGAGAAAGGGGTGACGCAAACCCAGAACAGGCACGCAAACCTTTGAGGGTGGGTCTTCCTCCTCTTGGCCTTGGGGGCCCTGGCTGCCCTTTAGGCCCTGTGGGTTTGCCAGCACAGGGATTAGGTAGGTGGCACACTGCTTAAGTTAAACCTTTGCTGCTTAAAGTAAGGAAAACTAGTCAACCCCGAGCTTGTCATCTAAGCTTTTCTGAAGGCAGCTGCAGGCCACCAAGAGCCTGCAGTTCTTGCAGCCAGTACCCAGGGGCCTGAACCTGCTGCTGCCACTCCTCCTGCCTCTGTGACCTTGGTCGTCTCTCAACAACCCAGAGCCTCAATTGCTGCCCAACTCAGAAGACGGACCGCCCAGTCAGGGCCACATAGTGAGACCATGGGGGGCTTGTTTGTTTCAGAGAAGTACCTTGTAGGAATTATGAAGATTAAAAGAGAGCAGGATGGACTTGGTGATACACATGTAATATCAGCTCCGGAGGCAGAGGCAGGCGGGTCTCTGTGAGTTCCACAGTGAAGGCTACGAAGTTCTGCGTTTGATCCCTAGTGGTGTATGCAAACTGGGTGAGGTGGCAGATCTCTGACCCCAGACCCTCAGAAGGTGGGGTGAGAGTCCAAGGTCACCCTTGGCTAATTAATCAGTTTGGGGTCGCTGGGGCTGTAGGAGACCTTGTGTCAATAAAAAAAGATGAAGATTTCTAAAGATCAACAGCCACAGAGCCTGACACCTTAGCAGCAGCCCATTCTTTCTTTTTCTTTCTTTACTCATCCATCCGATCAATTCTACAAATATTGAATACCCACTGTGGGCTACAGGAGGCTATACTAGTGAACACAGGCAAGAGCGACGCTCTTCTCAGCTCTGTGAAGAAGGGCCGGGGAGGCAGAGGTGCGATCACAGCGTAACAAGCAGGATGTGATGGTGGCCAGGGCTGCCAGGGAGTAAAGGGAAAGGTAGGGTGGGGAGCTGCAGGGACTGCTGACTTTAAAGAGGAAGCTGGGGTGGCTCCAGTGGCTTGCGGAGCCCTACTGAGAAGGCCGAGTGGGAGATAAAACCCGAGAAGCTAAAGGAGTGAGTTCTAGAGAGGGGGCTTCAGGACAAGGGCCCGGGGTTGGGGTGGGGGACACCCAGCATGGGGGCCTTATGGGCTACTGTTGGGCGTTGGCATTTCTCTGCCTGAGATAGGAGCCAGGGGCAGGTGAGAGCGACAATTGCTGGTTTTCTGCTTCTGCTTAGAAGGGACAGCTCCTTCTGAGACAGATGTGCTGGTTCCCCACTAGGGACTCTAAGCTGTGGACACTGAGAGTCAAAGCCCCATGCTGACCCTGGAGATACAGGGGCTCGACATTTTACCAAGAGATGGGTGAGTTAGAGAAGATGAGATGCCCGGTTAAAAGAAAACCCGCCCAGCAGTGACTGATGCCTCACACCGCACTGTATGCACCATCTCAGTCATTATTTTAAAAACAGGTCTTTTTACACAGTTTGATTTATCCCAAGCTGGCCTTGCCTCAAACTCACTATGTGCGGAGGATGACCTTGAACTCTTGGTACCTTGCCATCACTTCTAAGAGTGCTAAGATTACAGGCATTTGTATGCTTTACTAGGGATGGAACTTGGGGCCTTGTACATTGGTAGGCAGACATTCTCCCAATATCCAGACTGTTTCTGGAACTGGCTGAGTGACATTGAACCAACTGGTCAACCTCTCTTGAGCCTGTTTTCCCATTGGTAAGACAGGGTTTATAACATCTGTTCCATGAGCTGCATACATCTCCAGGCCCTCGTTCCACACTGTCTTAAAAATCAAAACCTGGTTGTAGTGCTGACTCTGTGCCAGCTGGCTCTAGCAATCTTGTAAGTAGAAGCAGTGGGGAAGTCTCTACAGACGCCGAGGCTCTTGTACCTGTTTAAGCATTACCTAGACTGTGAGGATTGTGTTTCTAAGCCCACCCCACCCATGCGCGATCTGCATATCAGCAAGGACAAGGGGTTGGGGACAGGGAAGCCTGAGATGGCCAGGCTAAGGTTGAGGAGCAGCAGGATTCGAGGAGAATCAGTTATACATCAACTTCTGGTTGACGCCCAGGATACTCCAAAGAACATTTCGGTTGTTCTGACTTCCCAGAATGTCACACTTCAAGTTCTTAATGGCAAGGTTCACTGTGTGTGAAGTGTAGTGCACCCGGGGTAATACCCAGACTCTCCCGGGAACTGAGTGATCTAGAGCCAACTGAGTAACCTTGCTGAGCCTGCCTTTCCATTGGTAAGATACCATCTGCTCCTTTAAGGTGGCTGTATGGATTGATACCTGAAAACCTCAGTACGTGGTGAAATAGTGTTCCCAATGGCTTTGTGTGGCCCCAGCTGTTGACCTGACTGGGGAAATAGAGTGAGGGTCAATGGAAAAGGTGTGTCTGAGCTGGTACTTGACCAAGGCCCGATACACTGCTGAGGCAGGAGCTAGCCATCCATGTGTCCAGGGCAGCCTCTGCGAGGTCTGAAGCTTCTCATTCATCTCCTCAGGCAGCTGTGCACCTGAGCTCACCTGGAGCGCTGAGACCCCACATGGTAGTTCTCTCATTAGGGATCTCAGCCCATCTGATTTAGTAAGACTTCAAGGTAAGGTATTTTAACCAATTGGTGGTGATGGGTTACTAGGGAAATGATTCTTTCATTGAGGGGAGGGTTGTTAGAGTTTGGCCCCAAAATCTATTGATTGCTACGAGAGTGGTTCTTGGTTTGCCTGAGGCTGACCCCTTTGCTTTATGAAGGACAGGCAGGAGTGGCTTCGTGGCTTCTCTGTCTAGACTCCCAGTATCTTGAAGCATCTGCAGTCTTCTCAAGAGCCGCAGTCATTGGTGACCCGAGGACTTCTTGGGAAAGGCTGAGTTTCATCTGCGTTTCTGCTGTGAAGTGAGAAAGTGACCTTGCAGTTTAGGACTGACCTCTTAGGGCATTCCTGGGGTACCTAACCAGTCTCTGGGAGTCCAACTGCCCCAGGTCAATGAAGCCTCCTGTGACCTTCTCAAGTTGTGCTCTCAGGCCAGCGTCCTGCTTTTAAACATGGTCTTCTTGTTCCCTGCAGCTCATGCTTCGTGGTACAGAATGTGTCCTTAGTTTTGGATTGCTGGCACTAAGCTAGGCTTTCTGATTTCTTATGGTTGGCACTGGGGATGGGGCTGCCTTGCCCCCCCTGTGGTCTCATGCCTGGAGGAACTCTGAGGCTCCAAGCTGGGGAAGGGAACAGTTCCTGACATTGATGGGCTTGGTCCAGCAGTTCTTGGAGCACATCCTCCTGTCACCTGGGAGCAGTGCCCCTTCCTCACTTCCTCATCCCTGGCTGGTTTTGATTCCTGGCCCCCTGACTTAAGGTTCCTCTTGCTCATGCTGTTCACGGAGTCTTCACTGAGGGTCCGACTACCCATCTGTCAGGGTCTGGTCCAAGTTCCTCCCACTGCCCATCCTCCACAGAAAGTGCAGCCACCACAACCTGGACCGTGTAAGACCCTAGAGAGCACGTCAGATGCCGTCTTCCAGGCTGTGTTGGGGAACCTCTTGGGCATGGGGCAGGCCTCATTTACTGGAGCCACTGGACTTTCCCCTAAGGTTTCCTTTGAAGGAAGGGCTCATGTGCTTAGAAAACAAAACCACTGAAATCCATGAACCATGTCTAACTCCTGCATCTGAGAGGGCAGAGGAGGAGGTGTCTTCTGTGTCGCCCTAGGCAGGCGACACCCTAAGATGGGCTGCCTGATTCCTCGTGTGTGAGGACCTTTAGAGACTCAAGGCCATGCATTTCTAAATGAGGGCTATTTCAGAATACAGTCTATATCCTGAGCATTGAGTGACACTCTGAGTTGGGCCGGGGAGCGGACTGTATGAGTAGTCATTGCCAAGGGATGACGATGCTGTGAACAGGTGCCGGGTCACCTCAGGTCCTCTCCCTCAAAGGAATAACAGTGAAAAACAACTCTGGGGGGCTGGGGAGATGGCTCAGTGGGGAAGTGCCTGTTTACGAGTGGGCAGGAGGCTCTGAGTTCCAGCCCCTAGTGCCCAATCCAAGATGCTGGGTGTGGCAGCATGCATCAGTAACCACCCCTTCCCCACCAGGGAGCAGAGGCAGGTTGATTCCAGGTTTTGCTGGCTAACCAGTTTAGCCAAAAAGGTGAACTCTATGAAGAGTGATTATGGAATCCCCCATGTCAGCCTCTGCCTCCAGATGCACATACATGGGTGAGGGCACGTGTGCATGCGTGTGTACACACAAACACACACTAAATACGTTACAAGCTTTTGATTTTTAGAGAGTTCTTGATTACTACTAATGTACTGTAATCTAGAAGTGTCAGACTTGTAAGATAGCTGTAAGGACAACCTAATAGTGCTTAGCTCAGTGCCTGGTCAGAGAGAACATTACCATGGACCGGCCATTTTATCTTGCTGATGGTGGTGTTTCCCTCTCCTGCTCCCTGTGCAAGGCTCATTCTCTTTCCACATTACCTTTCTCGTTTCCTCACCAAGTGGCTAGCTTTTAGGGCTGAGGGCCATTGATTTTGTGGCCTCAAATTGTGGAGTTGGGCTCACAGCTGACTGGTGGAGTGTTGTATTGCCTTGGCCCACGCCTAGGCTTATGCATCCAGTTCTCTGAGCAAATAGAGCAGACGGCAGAGAGTAAGGTTGAGGCTCTCTTGCCTTGGAGGTGAGGGATTCCCCCCTTCCTTCCCATTCTCCTCTGACTGCCAGTCTTTCCTTGTGCTGACTGTTTTACTGTGGTTGGACTCTGATGGGTGATTCCAGCTTCAAACCTGTGATTGCTTCAGAGGCTTTGCCGTCCAGTCAATGATTGGCTGAGGTGTAAGCACATGCCTGCTCTAGTCAGTGAGACAGTAGTGGGTATTTGCTTGGTGCAAGGGCTTCTGGGAAAGATTTCCTCTTGCTGAAGATTCCCTGTACATGCTTGTAAGGGAAGAAGAAGCGCTTCTCTTGCCTGGAAAAAGCTGTTCATGCCTTTGAGGCCTGGAACTGCTGCTGTCTTGTACCCATAACGGGTCCTGGCCCCATGTGGGGCCGAGCCATGGAGAATGGGAGCATAGACACCAGAAACCTGGGGCTGCTGAGGTGTTGGCGGCTGGTGCCTGGCTCTTCCCAGGGCTTCCTGCAGTGTGAGACAATGCGTTCCTCCAGAGCCCACCGAGCCGGGTGCTTGCTGATAACTTACTGCTGAAGGCATTTCAACAAGTCCTCCTCTCCGCCCTGGGCTGCCTGGTCAGCCTGGTCTGGCCACTTGGCCTTTGCTCTTCATTTCTATTGGCCTCACATAGCAAGATTCCTCTCCCTCTGGGTGACCTCATGCTTGGCAGACGGTGGAGTGTTGCAGGCAGCTGTGTGTGAATGCTGGTGTTCCTATTGAGAAGCCCAGGAAGAAGGAGGAGGTTTTCATATGCCTTCCAAAACCATCCCCTCAACCACCAGGACAAGGATAAACAGTGCCATGGGGAATGGGGAGGACAGCCACAGCCACCAAAAGACATAGTGCCGGAGTCACAGGCCTGCCACCCCAGGGCTTGCCTATCCCTGCTTAGTAGGTGTGCCAGAGGAGAGGGTGCCAAAACCACGCAGAGCAGACCTTTCGGGTCCTTTTAGAAGTCCACCAGGCTAGAGCCAGCATCTGCCTCGCTCACCGAGGTCCTCATGTGAGCCTCTACAGCTGGTTCTCCTGAACTGCAGCTGTAAACAGTGCCAGGAGGGAAAGACGCTGGACCACAGTTTTTAGGCTTCTCCTCTGTGTCAGGTGCTGGGTGTGAACGTCTACACAAATTCTTGGTAATCCTAGCAACTAAGTGAGGCCAAGGGTCATAATACTTCTCATTCGGGGATGAATAGACCAAGGCCCAGAGAAGCTCGCTGAAATGGAGTCTAACTCACTCTTGACTGGTTTTGTTATCCTCCTAGCACTCTGGTTTTTCTGACCAGTTGGATTACAGAATCACTGAGACAGCTCATTTAGAGTCTAGGTTTCCAAGCCCCACTCCTGGAGATCCCATGCAGCAAGTCTTGGGTCAGTCTGCATTCTTAACAAGCCCCCAGTGGTGCCAAGGGTACCCAGCCTTGATGTGGTGTGAGAAGCAGTGAGGACAGGCTCTGGACATGGTAGATTTTTTAGACAAGTCCTGGAGGAGTCTCAACAAGTGGTGATCTTTTTGGCTCAGGTAGGGGCTCAAACTCTGCATTTTAAAGCAGAACTTTGTGGTTTGACTGGCAGCTGCTAGGCCCATGCTTTGAAATCATAGTAATTAATGAGCACCTACTGTATGCAAAGCACCATGGCAGACAAAGCACCACCATTGTGGCAGAGGGACATCAGAAAACTAGGATGAGTAGGTCACCCCTGCAACTTTTACAGGTCAGGTTAAGGACTCAGATTTCTGCACCCGGCTGAGCAACTGCTTCAGGAAACGCTGTTGCGGTCAGAAAGCTTGACTCTCTTTTAAAAAAGGAGGGGTTTATTCACTTTATTATTTTAAGTGTATGGGTGCTTTGCTTGCATGTATATGTGTTACCACATGTGTGCCTGGTGCCTATAAAGGTGAGAAGTCGTCTTTGGACCCCTGGAACTTCAGTTAGAAACAGTTGTGAGCTGCTATGGGGGTGCTAGGAATTGAATCCAGGTCGACTGCAAGAGCACATGCTCTTAACTGCCGAGTCAACTGTTCAGCACACGGAAGCGTCGCTCTTAATCCCTGGGTCAGGCTTCTGGGCTATAGGGCGTTCCTGGACCAGATGTGAGAATGATTGTTCAGGTGGTGAGAAAAGGAGACCCTGCAGTCTGGGGGATAGTGACAGTGTCATAACCACAGACTGTGGTTGGATTGCTGGGGAGCTGAGGCCAGGTTGGGCATAGGTGGCAGTGGGTAGGCCTGGCAAATACAGCGGGAAGATTGGTAGGAGCTGACAAGCTGCCTTAGTTACTTCTCTGTTGCTGTGATTAAAAGCACCCCAACAAAAGCAGCTTAAGGGAAAAAGCTTGAGGGTGCAGCCCACCATGCTGCAGAAGCGTGGTGGCGGGAGCAGGAGACTGCTCTTCACTTTGTGTGAGCACTCAGTAAGCTGAGAGTGAGCAAGTCAGCCTGGGCTGTAAAGCCTCAAGTGACCTCCGTCCTGTATCGGAGCTCCATCTCCTAAGGTCTCACAACCTTCCCAAACATTTCTACCAGCCGAGACCAAGTGTTTAACATATGAGCCTGTGGGGACATTTCCCACTCAAAGGACATCACCCTAGTGGACAAAGTCCACTAGGAAAGCCCCAAGTGTGTTATCAGGTACACAGTGGTGCACAATTAACGAACAGCCTGCCCCTGAGGTTTACTTGCCAGACCTGGCAATCAGGCAGCTGTTGGTGGGTGAAGCGTCTTACCACGGGAAGGCGCTCTGGTGCAGGGACAGCAGTGGCATCGCTCTGTCGTGTCAGGGGAGGCATGCTGTGCCTCGATGTTTCAGGTGTGAGGAGCAGAAGCAGCCAGCTGTGAGTGAGGAGGCTGCTCTGGGGAAGGAAGGTGCCTCAGTCAGTGTTCCATTGCTGCGAGGAACCACCGTGACCAAGGCAACTCTTATCAGAGAAAGCAGTTAATTGGGGCTGGCTTACAGTTTCACATGGTGAGTTCATCATCACGGCAGGCATGGTGCTGGAGCAGTAGCTGAGAGCTTTACACCCTGATCCTCAGTCAGCAGGTAGAGAGAGGGAGCCTGGGCCTGACCACCCAGAGACATACCTCCTCTACCTACTTGAACAAGGCCATACCTCCTAGTCCTTCCAAACACGTCATCAGCTGGGGCTAGGCTTACAGACATAGGAGTCTATGGGGGCCATTCTCACTCAAACCGCCTCAGAAAGTGTTGGAGTCCAGATGCTTGGCTCTTTAGAGCGGCCAAGGAAGCAGGAAGTGTGAGGACAGTAACAGCGCTGGCAGCAAGCGTGAGCAGGGGTTTCATGTGGTGCTACATGTGACAGAGACCCAAAGCTAGGGACAAATGTGTCAGCTGGCTCCCAGAACCAGGGCTCCTACCCATGTCTGGCAGACTCCACATCCCTCCTCTTCCAGCCATTGAGTCAACACTTTGAAACCAGCATAGGATGTCTGGGAGTTGTATATGTAATGGGAATGCAGATAAATGTTACCACTAGACTGTGAGGTCCTCGAGCTGGACATTTTGGTTGGGTTTGCTCGTTGCCGTATCCCAAGCACTAGTGCTAGGCACACAGCGGGTACACAGTTAATGATTTATGTACCCTAAGCCCTAATAAGAGTGCCAGGTACACAGAGGTGCACAGTTAATGAACAAGCCACCCTTGAGGAGTATGCGGACTCATTTACTCTTCAAACACTGAATGTCTGCTGAGGACCACCCATTGTCCTGAGGCCGTGGAGTGACTCGTGAGACCTTCCCACGTGTCTAGACACAGAGTATGGAGATGGAGCAGAAGTTGCTCAGGTCAGGGCTGGGTGTGATGGTGGGATGAGGGCCACAGCAGCCCACAGGAGGGAGGCTGAGACCTGCTCCAAATGCAGGACTCTCTGTGTTGGGTGACTTCCCTGGCTTCCTTCCTGGGGCTCTGTGTATATCCTAGCTGGTGGATGCTGTTAGGGGTGATGAACACCCAAGCCCTTTCCTCCCCAGGGCTCTTGTGGGTATCCCAGGCGTCTTTCCCAGAACACAGGGGTAGCTCTAGGTCCCTTCTACTGCCCTCTTTAGCCCTTAGTTCTGCATGCCTTCAGACTGCTTACTCTGTCCTGGGAGGCCTGGCTCCCTGGACGCGCTGCTCCTCCCTGGCCCTTGTGGATCCAAAGGCTTTTTCTCAAGCTCCCTAGTGCCTAGGAGTGGCCAGTTGACAAGGGCCTTCTGTAGGGCATGCCTAGCCCATGACCTACAGCAATTGCAACTGTTCCTCCCTGGCCCAGAAGCCTGAGAAACTATGCAACTTGCCCCACTTCCATGGACTCCCTGCCTGCCTCTGCCATTGTCCTGGCCCTGATGTCTTACTAGGAATGGAGAATTCATCAGGTCCAGCCCCTTATCACAGTTCCTTCCCTCTACATGAGTGTCCTTTGTGCCGGGACTCCGGGTCCCTGTCTCCTCACAGGCCATGCTCCTTGAGGACAGACCTGACATGGGCTTTGGCTCCTCTGGGAGATCCTGTCAACTCTCTCTGGGTGGGTCTGACTTTCGTATGTAGAGCTGGCTTCCTGAGAAAGTCATTTCCTAGACTCTGGGCTAGACTGTTAACAGCCTCTGGTCTTTGGTTGCTTCCTGTCCTCAGATCTCTGGAGACAGGCTAGATCAACCCTAGGCAACTGGCTTTCGGCTTATCTTTTGTTTCTTGGGTTGGATTTCTCCAGCGGAACTATGTGTTCACAATCATGTGGTATGTGGGTATGTGTATTAGAAAGGAAATATGAGCAAGTATGGGGTCAATATATAACAGATGGTGGCAGTGAATGTGTGTGGAAGCATGTATGTGAGAGTGTATGTTAGAAAGTAAGTGTGAGCAAGTATGGGGTAAGTGCGTAAGAGATTGTGACATTGGATATGTGTGGGTATGTGTATAAGTATATAACAGTGTGAGAGTGTGTGTGTATACATGTATGAGTGACTGTAAGTGTAAACTGAGTGTGAGTATGAATGTATAACAGTTTGAGGGTATGAGTGAGGGTGTATATAGTGTATAACAGAGTGTGCACATGTGTGTGACTATATTACTGAATGTGTGCCATGTGTACACATGTATAACTCCATAACTGAGAGTGTGCACATGTGTGTGAGTGTATGGCTGAGAGTGCGACTGGCATATTCTCTAGTCTTCCCCAAGCTGCTGACTCCAATCCTGTTTTCTCCCATTTCTGTGCTGTGTGTAGTAGGGAGGAGGGTTTGGCATGGAGCCTGGACTTTGGATACCAAGATTTCCTTAGAAGATCATTTTCACCAGCATCTTCTGGGTCCCATAATCTTTGACTCTTGCCATCTTTGGTTTTAGTCACGAGCTCCAAATACTCTCATACTGTGAACTCAGTCACAGATTAGACAGCGGCAGCTGGAGTTGACCAGTACAAGCCCTGAGGTAGGAAGAGGAAGGTCTGGATGTTGGTCAGCAGTCATGGCCAGTGTGTGGGAAAGCTTTGGGGAACAGTCTCCTGAGACCAGTGTACTTGGTTGATCCCCTCCAAGGAGGGGAGACATGTATCAATTGATTTCAGAAGCACCTACTGTGTGCCAGGCACTGGTGTCAGAGCAGAGAGTGACAAGGTTGAATGAGTTCTGAGGGGATCAGCTGGTGTTCACGGTTCAGGAAGAGTCACATGATACAATCTGACTTACATTTTATGACTGGGAGTAGACTACAGATCCCTATTTTGTAGTAGAGGTGTGTGCCTTCTTGCTTTACTGCTTGATGCCTCTGGTCCCCCTCTCTGCCTACAGGCAGGGCTCGCTGCCGGGTGCTGGTCACAGGATACAGGTGCCATGGATCTTCTGTGGGCTTACGCTCCCACCTTCAAAGCAGACTTCTCTCTCTCACCTCAGGGCCTTGCCTCATACTTACCTGGGCAGCTCCCTGCTGTACTACCGTGAAGTCTGCCAGCCTTCCCTCCTGTCCCTGCTGTGGACTTCAGCTCCTTCGAAGGCAACAGTCCCGGACCTCTGCTCATGCCTCTCCCCTCAGTCCCTGCAGCGCAGGCCGCCACTCTCTCTACCGCAGGCCGCCACTCTCTCTACCTCCCTGCTGGTGCCCTCAGCACACCGGTGCCACGCCTCCCCTCGAGGCAGTGCTGTCTTAGCTGCAGTCAGCCCCCTGCTCTTTATGCTCCATTCTCCAGCAGTGACTTGCCTTCCTACAGATTGGACTGCTTCAGTGTCCTCTAGTTCCACAGAGACTATACCTGTAGTCAAGGTCACACTGTGGTGGTGACGCCATATTGTTCAGTGTAATGGCCAGGCCTGCAAGCTTACCTCACTTAAAGTTTCAGCCTTTGTCATTCATTTGGCCACTGGCCAGAAGCACTAGACCACACCTGCTGGGTTCCTGCTTTTCCCACAAGTCTCATTTTGGTTTCTGTAGCAGACATGTCCTGATTTTCTTCCTAGGCCTTTCCCCTCAGTCTCTCTTAGCTTTGATCTGACTTGGAAACCGGATGTCACTGCAAGTTGAACTTGGCTTCATTCTACTTCTGAAATGGTGCTCTGGTGCCACTGCCCACATGAAGTCTGCAGTGGATTTGTCTTTAATCCCTCTCCTTTCTCATAGGCCATGCATCGGAGCTTCCAGTGGCTGCTGTAACAAATCATCCCACAGTTGTATCCTCTTCTCATCCTGGAGGTGAAGAGTTTGAACGTGGGCTTCCGTGCTTAATCTGGGGTCACTCAAGTGTTAATTCTAGTTTTAATCAGTGGAGTTCCACAGGTGGATGTGTCCCTCCTCTGCCTGTATGCTGTAGCTTGTGTATGTTGCATGACTCCTACCCTCTGTTGTGTTAGAAGGCAACTTGTATCCAGAGAGATCACACCAGGCCAGTACAGCTCCACGAGAAGAGGGTTTATTGGGGGGAGCGGGGAAGAGAAGAGGAAAAAGAAGAAGAAGAAGAAGAAGAAGAAGAAGAAGAAGAAGAAGAAGAAGAAGAAGAAGAAGAAGAAGAAGAAGAAAGGGTGAGGGGTCGGGAGTCTCTGCCTTTTACTTGGACCATGGCGTAATCACACGCACTACTGCCATAGGTAAAGGTGGCAGGCAGGTGAAGTGAATGCTGGGAATGTAGACAAATGCTAACACCCTCTTCTCCGTCTTTAGAGTGAACAGTGTAGCCTCCCATCTCTGCTCTGTGGCCAGATCTCCTGAATTCAGACCTGTGCTCTCTCACACAATTCAGGATAATCCTTCTGTCTCCAGGTCCTTCATGTCACATGTGCAGTGACACCTTCCCGAGACCGTGGTACGGTACTGCTGGGGCCATGTTCCCAGCACAGTCCAGGAGCATGCTGGGTTTGTTTGGCCTCTGGGTTATGTTCTTGCTTTCTTTACTTTCTTCCCTCACTCTTACCTGAGTTCTGTCTCCTCTCGACTGCGTACTGGGATAATCTAGTCCTGTTCTCTCCTCTCACTGAGTCCACTTGCCACATAGCAGACAGGGAGCTTTCAGAAACTCAAGTCAGAGCATGTCGCCCACGGCTCACAAACCTCCAAGACTTTGCACTGAGCATATCCAAGGGCACAGCTTTCTCACTGGTCCTAGACCATGCCACCTGACACCCCCCTCCGGAATGCCCTTTCCACAGGTCTTTGCATTCCTGATTCTGTTGTCATTGTCTCTAGAACCCTCTCCTTGGAGAGTCATTCCCTGGCCGGACCACTCAGTCTGAGGAAGACCAGTCCACTGTCACCTCATCTTAATTCTCTGTACCCTAGCATTCCGTGGCCCTTTTCTGATGTATCTGTCTTCCCTAACTGGGGTGTGGGCTCTCTGAGGGTAGATACTCCATCCTCTCAGTCATAGCAGCAGTTGGGAGCTGGCAGACCCTGACTAAATGGTGGTGCCGGGAGGCTGTGCGGTCTGTAAGGATGAGCTCCGGGAGCTGGAGGAAGTCGCTTAAGTGTGTCTTAAAGGGTACTAGTTGTCTTAGGCAGTGTTCTGTTGCCGTGAAGAGACACTGTGACCACAGCAACTCTTATAATGGAAGACATTTAATTGAGGCTGACGTACAGTTTCAGAGGTTTAGTCCATTGTCATCATGTCGAAGCATGGCAGCGTGCAGGCAGACATTCTGGAGAAGGAGCTGAGAGTTCTACATCCAGATGGGCAGGCAGCAGGAGGTGAATGCCATACCAAACCTGGCTTCAATATTTGAGATCTCAAAGCCTAACCCTAGTGACACATTTCCTCCAACAAAAGCACATGTACTCCAACAAGACCGCACTTCCTAACAGTGCCACTTCCTGTGAGCCTATGGGAGCCATTTTTATTCAAACTACCACTCTGGGATTGATTGTGTAGAAAGAGGTAGGAATTCCTAGTGCATCCAGACTACTGATGACCGTGGCCTCAGGAGGATGCTGAGGGCTTGGAACATGAGTGTGAGAGAGGCTAATGGCCTTAGAAACGTGTGTGTGTGTGTGTGTGTCTGTGTGTGTGTGTCTGTGTGTGTGTGTCTGTGTGTGTGTGTGTCTGTGTGTGTGTGTGTCTCAGGAATGAAGGATCATAGCCTTGTTACTTTCCACTAGACTCTTAGAGGGTAAATTGAAGTCAAGGGAACTCCTCTGTAACACAAGTCACCCTTACTCTGTTTAAACTAACTGGTTAGGGGCTGATGAGATGGCTTGATGAGTAAAAACATTTGTCAGGCTTGATAATCTGGATTTTATCCCCCAGACATACATGGTGGATGGAGAGAACCAAGTCCAAGAAACTGTCTTTTTGCCTTCATGTGTGTACTGTGATGTGTGCACATATAAATGGATAGAATAATGTTAATCTTTTGTTATGGTGAATGAATGTACAGAGTAGTCAAAATCAAATAATTTAAGACTATATGGGTGCTTTTCCCCTGACAATGGTATTATGTCCTGATAAACCCCTTCTGTTAGTCACTGTTTTTATTGCTGTAACCGCATACCTGACAAGAATCAGTTTATGAGGGAAAAGATTTATTCTGGCTCACAGTTTAAGGAGACACAGTCCCCCATGGTGGGGCAGGCCCGGTGGCAGGAGCAGCTTGTGGCTGTGGCTGTGGCTGTGACTGTGTCTGTAGACACTTGCTTATGTCTGAGAGAATCAGGTTGGGGAGACAGACGAATGCTGGCCTCCTGCAGACCATTTCCTCTTGCCTTTTTTATTATTGGTTTAGGACCATAAGCTGGTGCTGCCCAGCTTCAGGGTAGGCTTTTTTCCTCTGTTAAATCTGGTAGTTTCACACCTCTGTTAGATGCCCTCATACATATCTCCAGAGGTGTGTCTCCTAGGTGGTTTTAAATTTAGTGAAATTGACAGTAAATTTAGCCATCACACCCTGTAAGTTGAAAATAGTGTTAGTTGAAAATGCGTTTAGTAGACTCAGCAAGCCGAGAGTCATAGCTTTGCCTGAGAGCACTTAGATTAGCAGTTAGAGAAAAACAGTCCAACACAAAACCTGGGTGCACACATGGGCGATGTGCTTGTGTGGATGCTGAAAGCCACACAAACACTTTGAGGGAGTCCCTTCTATATTAGTAATAAACTTGGAAACAATATTCACAGTCTAGAGTATTGGTTTTTATTTTATACCTTTATAAAGTTGAAAACTTATTAAGTATTACCATTGTAAATGAGGGATCTTCTGTAGCGTAAAAGATGAATGTCTGTCCAATACTGTCTGTCTTCTCTCAGCCTTTCACCAATATAGCTACTCTTGGGACTTTATATGGGGAGTCTCAAAGTAGCATGTCCATATGTGTAATTTAAATGTTATTTTTGGGAGTAGGGGTGTGCATGTGACATAGTGTCCATGTGAAGGTGAAGGGGAACTTTGTGGGGTGGGTTTGCTTCCCTCCTTCCCATGGGTCCCTGGGATTGAGTTCAGGATGTCAGGCTTGCATGGCAAGTGCTTTACCTACCCAGCCTCTCTCTAGTCCCCATTCCTCCTCTTCCTCCTCCTCCTCCTCTTCCTCCTCCTCCTCTTTTTCCTCCTCTTCCTCATCTTCCTCTTCCTCCTTCTTCATCCTTCTTCCATCTCCTCTTCCTCCTTCTCTTTTTCCTCCTTCCTTCTCCTTTTCCTCCTCCTTCCTCCTCCTCCTTCCTCGTTCTCCTTCTTCCTCCTCCTCTTCCTCTTCCTTCCTTCTCTGCCTCTCTCTCTGCATCCTTCTCCTTCCACACAATACCATTCTATACACCCTCTTTTGTATCTTGCTATTTTTTCACCCTCTGTCTCCGAGATTATTAGCTGTTACTATGTAACAAACTGGCTCAAAATGCAATGCCTTAGAGTAGACTGTCGCCTGGGGCTCGGCTCTCGGATGGGCTCTCTCACATGTGGAGTGTGGCTCAGATAACGCCATTATCTTTCCTGTGGCCTCCAGTGGCCCGACCTAATCCAGATCAGCATAGGCCCAAGCAGGTCCACTGATAACCACCGGTAGCCAGACGGAAGAGGAAGTGAGTCCTCCCCTTCCTAAGCTTCTGTGTATACCACAGCTTACACTACCCTGTTGCTCAGGCTTGGGGAGTTTGTTGAAGACAGGGGGAGTTCATATATTTAGGAGACACAGATGTGCTTAAATAATTCCATCTGCTTAATTTGTTTAATGGATACCTTATGTTTCATTGGACACATCAAAATTCATCAAACAAGTCCCTATATGTATTGTTTTCTGTCCTGTACCATTTCAGGCAGGGCTGTGTATAGGAAATTGTCTCTTTATTATGCATTTGTATTCAGAGATGCAAAGGTCTATGGGAAAAGTTCCTAGACCTGGAATTCCTGAGTCAGATGATACAGGTCTATAAACTACTATATAGAATTTGCTAAATTGCCCCTGGAGGCACTCCTGCCAATTTATATTCCTGTCAATATTACTTGTTTGGGTTTCATCAGAACACTTAGGAGTTGGGAGAATCACAGGTACTGAAAATGCCATTACCTGTTACTGGAAAAAAAGCAGATAAGTGGGGGCGGGACCAACATGACACAGGAGAAGCAGAGAACCCAGCGTCTTCGCTGTGTGGCAGAGGGGATGCTGCAAAGCCATCCCGTCTTGAATAGAGGCTTGCTTCTTCCCTCTTGGGTCACAGCCACACCAGGAATGGTCTGAATAGAGCTAAATGACATATGAACTGAGTGGTTGAGATTTTTGTGTTGGTGTCAGGGACTCCACAAAACAGAGAAGAAACCTGACATTTTTTCAGTATCTGATCTCTGCGTACCAGCTGCTTTTCCTCCCAGGGAACTGCTGTGAGGAAGACAAAGGCTGCGCCCTCCCTACTTCTCCTGGGGGACCCACGAGCCAGGCGGTCCAGGACCTGTGGTGGTTCACCTCAGGCTTTAGCTCTGTTTCAGTCACTGGAATACTCTTTCTTTTTTCTTTTACTTTTTTTCTTTTTTTAAAAGATTTATTTATTATATGTAAGTACACTATAACTGTCTTCAGACACTCCAGAAGAGGGCCTCAGATCTCGTTACAGATGGTTGTGAGCCACCATGTGGTTGCTGGGATTTGAACTCAGGACCTTCGGAAGAGCAGTCAGTGCTCTTAACCACTGAGCCATCTCTCCAGCCCTGGAATACTCTTTCAAACCAGTCTGACCTAGGCCCCTCACACCCCTTCCTCACTGATTTTCCCAGAGTCCAAGCCGATGGGGCAGGAAGGGGATTTCAAAACCCCCTGTCCAGTTGGAAACGGCAGCCTAGGGCCTGAGTGGCTCAGGTGGAGACTGAATACGTCTAGATGACAAAGCCTGGGTGGTTTGTGCCTGGCGGTTAGAGAGATGGTGTCAGGAACTGCCCGGGTTCAGATCCCAGCTCAAGGCTGTGACCTTGGGCATGCTGCATTCTCTCTCCTGCCTGTTCTCTGTGTGAGATGGCGATGGTGCTAGTCTCATCATCTTAATGCCACTTTTAGGAATTGTTCAGTACATGGCATGTGCTCAGTAAGACCCTGGTATGGCTGGGCTGTTAATCAGTGGTATCCGGTATCTCTTTACCCTGATAATGCTGCAGACCCCGGGTGCACAAGGAGTGGACTGAGAGAGCTTTCAGTCTCCAGTGTTACTATCCTGGGATGTAGTAGGTCCTTCGTGAAAGAAAAGATCAGTCCTAGTCTCTAGTGTTGCTTAGCACCTGCTATGTGCTGTATGCATGCATCTCTTAGCACCTGCTATGTGCTGTATGCATGCATCTCTTAGCACCTGCTATGTGCTATATGCATGCATCTCTTAGCACCTGCTAGGTGCTGTATGCATGCATCTCTTAGCACCTGCTATGTGCTGTATGCATGCATCTCTTAGCACCTGCTAGGTGCTGTATGCATGCATCTCTGTGGTTCTTATAACTACCAGCTGAGGAAATCACAGCTCAGAGAGGTTAGATGAACCCTCAACCCCATACAGCTAGTAAGCTGGGATTCTGGCCCCAGGCTGCCTTGGCCTGAGACTTTTCTCCATGTGGTGCTGCTTGTGTTTCTCTGTCCTGGAAGCTGCAGGCCTGGCCACTTTGCAGGGTGGCTGCGCCTGTGCAGATGGAGACCCTGCCTGCACTTTCCACTGTGCCTGGGTAGTGCTTGCGGAAACAGGAAGGTGCTCAGATCTAAGGCTTTTGGGGGCAGAGTTCAAAGGGCAGGCCTCCATTCCCTAGTCACTAGTGGAAATTGAAGGCAGCCCTGTTTCTGTAAGCTTTCTCTAAGGGTCTCTGAGCTTGCTTCCGGTCTGTGTGTTGTTTTTGTGACTAAGCCAGAGGGAGAAAGTTTCTCTCCATAGTTCCACCCTTGGGGGAGTGAACGTCTGTTTGATCCTCTCTTCTTTCTACTTAATTCTTTAATCCATCTGAAATTAATATCCCCATGGCTTGGGGTTCCTTCTTCCTTCTTGCCTCATTGTCCCAGCATGTAGCCAGATACTTCCGGCACTAAGAACTAGTTTAATGATGTCTGCATCTTTTCTTGCTGGTAGAATGTGAACTGGGGACCTGTGGGATCCTGGCAGGTCCAGGCAGAGTCCATGAGGCATGGGTCCAGTCACCCAGGACCCCTCTAGTATTAGGGCTGAGCCTTGTCTCTGAAAGATATTTTGGCAAGAACTCTTGATGTCTAATTCTCTGTTCTCCTGGCTGGGAGAATGAGTGACAGGAAACTTGCCTTTTTTTTCCCCCCAAGAGGACAAAGAAAACATAATTTTCTTGGCAGATTAAAAGGGAACCTAGAGAGTAAAAAACACTGAGAAGTGGTTTGATGGCATGCTAACTAAAGTCAGACGATGAGCTCTGTTGGCGGGTCATAGCAGAAAGGGCCTGTTAGTGGAAGCAGGACACTGTAACCTTGCTGCTCTCTTCTCCACTTTTCTCTGTCCTTTTCTTCCTTGACTCCAGTTCAGAGTGTGACATTCTGTTCCCTCAGCCTGGTGCCCTCCCACTGGGTTCACCAGTCTGGTGCCCTCCCACTGGGTTCACCAGTCTGGTGCCCTCCCACTGGGTTCACCAGTCTGGTCCTGCTCTCCCTGGGGAGCACCTTCCATTTAACAAACGGAGGATTGATGCTGTCAGAGATCGCATGGTGAGAACAGGTAGCTGGGTCCTCATCTGCTGTTGTGGGTCTGGGAATTCTGCCTCAGGCCCTACAGCAGGGAGGCAGGCAGATGGGTGGGGCTGTGGGAAAGTGGTGAGAGGAGCCACCACTGATGGCGAGGGTGCTCAGAGTGCTTTCTTAGAATGCGCCTCTGGGAATTGAGACCGAGGTCAAATCTAGGGCTCACTGAATTCTCGCCTCCTTCCCCATTCCTTAAAATAAACAGGGGTGCAACGGTAGAACTCTTATTTAGCAAGCTTGAGGCCCAGAATTTGATTCTCAGTACTGTACAGAAAAACAAAGTATACAGAGAAGGGTTGGCATAGATTGATGATCAGTGATCTTATCATTATTATAGTTAATAAATATCCTGACATCAAAACTTGTAGCTTTTAAGAGAAAGTTCTATTTTCCCCCCGTAAGTAATATAAAACGATTTGGGGCCAGGCACGGTAGTGCTCTCGAAGCAGAGGCAGGCAGATCTTTGTTTGAATTCCAGACAAGACTAGCTTGGTCTATATAGTGACATATATTCAGCCAGGGCTATGTAGTAAGACTCTGTTTTTAAAACAACAAAACAAGACAAAAACAAGAAAAAAAAACCCAAGGGCTGGAGAGATGGCTCAGTGGTTAAGAATACTGACTGCTCTTCCGAACATCCTGAGTTCAAATCCCACATAGAGACTCACAACCATCTGTAATGAAATCTGATGCCTTCTTCTGGAGTATCTGAAGACAGCTACAGTGTACTCACATATAATAAATAAATCTTAAAAAAAAAAAAAAGGAAAAAAACCCAAAGAGAAAACCACTGAGCTCTCTGCCTAGCCTGCTGCACACCAACACTCCTATGATCCTAGCAGTGGAAGCCAAGTAAAAGGATTAGAGATTGCAGGACAGCTTACACAGGGGAATTTTGTTTAAAAACAAACTAATAAACAAAAGATTCCATTCTGTGTATATAATTGAAGCTATAAAGATAAAAAATGTAAATATATCCCAAAATTTGTTACTCTGACAGTCTTGCTAATAATTATTTTAGGCATCTTTATGGAGTCATAGGCATATATAGATGTGAATACTGAGATGCACTTTCACAGTGGTCCCATCTTGCCCATTAAGACATCCACTAGCCACGGGTAGCTACTGACCACTTGAAATGTGGCCAGCTTCTGTTGAGACATGCTGTCCTTGTGAAGTGCACACTGGCTGTAGAAAGCTGTGACGGCAGTGTTCCCTGCTGTCTGTTCTTCTCTCCCCTCCTGGGGTTTCTGCCCTTGCCAGTCTGTGCCAGCTACCCTCAGTGTCCCTGGACCCTCTGCAGATATCACTTCCGTCTCTTCTGACATTGGAAGCTGCTGCAGGCTACCTGACTTCCTGTCTTACAAGAGATTTTTTTTATTTTATTTTATTTTATTTTTTACAACTTCTAAGGAATTCTTGTGCTGTGTTCTGGGGTTGGCCGACTCTTCCTGGAACTCTGAGAAATTGGCTCTTTGGACTCAGACAGAGCAGTGCTGAGGCTTGTGGCTCCTGCAGTGTGACCGGTACTAAGATGAGGTGCACTGGGCCTCTTCTGGGCTGACCACCCAGACCATAGTGGGTCCCCTATGGTGACTACTTTAATTGTAAATTTATGCAGTATAGGCAAAGTTGTTCTCCATTCTATGGCCAGAATATTGACCAAAAAGATCAACCTAAAGGTCATTGTAACCACTAGACCCAGCTGAGGTCTCCTAGACCCTGGCAATAACAGGGTCCTTGTAGATCTTCTAGACCTTTTCAAACTGACTGTGTGTTTTACCGTTCCTGTGTCTGTCACACAGTCAGGCTGGTGTATGAGTTGTTCTGGTTTCATCCAGAACAGGCTGCACCTGTGGGCTCTAAAGAGCTATTTCTCGCCTCTTTTTAATGCAGATTAACCAGCAGCATGGCACGGAGAGTGTAGCTACTCAACACAGTGTATATACTTTATGAGCTATCCTCAAAGGCAGGGCTGTATAGTGTGGTGTACAGACTTCATTCAGGTCGCTGTCACAAAGCTATGAAAACCTGACTAGGAAGATGTTCCCACAGGTACAATGTCCACACTCATGGACATAGACATTGACAGAGCAGGGCATTTCGCTGTCCTTCCCCTGGAAACAGACAACATTGGACTTCGTGTATATTTCATAAGATCATATATATTTTACTATCACAAGAGAATTTTTTCTTCCTTCTGATCTTAAATTTCCAAATTAATATATAGCCATCTTGGAATCAGTAACTATGTGGCAAAGGAATGACTGAGTGTTTAAGCCAACACTGCTGGAATGTTCCTTGCTAAAGAGCAGTCTCTCACATAAACCCAATCTTAGGTTCTAAGTTTCCAGAAGAGCCTCCCCAGAAACCTGGAAGCTCCTGGCATGTGGGCGTGAGGTCCTGGGGCGTTCCAGCACACAGACCACTTCTTACTCGTTTACTGTCTCACTTGGTTCTGCAGATGACATGGCTGAACTTCTCCTAGGGGAGTCGAAACTGGAGCAGCACTTGAAGGAGAAGCCCCTGCGGCAGGGAGCCAGTCCCCGGGGCCCCAGACCCCAGCTGACTGAAGTGCGCAAGCATCTGACCGCTGCCCTGGACCGAGGGAACCTCAAGGTACTGTGTGCCTTGGGGACCAAGAAGGGATGGTAGAGGGTACTGCCTTCATCTCCTGGGGACAGTATGGTGAGCAGGGTATGTTTGGAGCATACATGTACAGTGTTGGAGTTGTCTTCTTTAGCAGGCACACGCCTTGCATGATCACTGTATCCACCCTTGGCTGGTTGGCCTGTGGGTCTCCCAGCCTAGTAGGAGTCTCTGATGAAAGTCTGCAATAACACAGTCATCAGAATGAGGGATCATTTCCCCGCAGGTACTTGAAACAAGGTCTCATTATTAACTATAACTCAGCATTCATATATAGCTTCCTATTTAAATCATGTGGTTAAATTATGTGGTTAATAAGCCTGGTGTTGCCATACTGAGGGAGGGAGCCAGGAACCTACCCAACACACACAATACACACACACACACACACACACACACACACACACACAGTGCCAGTCCAGACTGTCTCAGGCACTGCCCCTGTATCCATTCTGTTTCTGGCCTGTAGAGCTCAGTCTGTTCTCTTTCACCCACGGCTCCTTGCACGATTCCTGTGAACCTGGCCATCCTCTGCATTTCACGAAGGCTGGTTCTCTCCTTGCTTGTCCTGCCCCTCCTTCATCCCTGGCGTCCAGCCCTTACTTCTTTATGATACTACTCTCAATGTATCCTTGTGGTGTGTTAAAATACCCCAACAAAAAGTAACTCCAGGGAGAAGGTGTTTCGTCTGTCATGGGAGAGAAGCCAGTGCAGTAGGAGGGTAAGGCAGCTTGGTGCATCCGCGGTCAGGAAGCAGAAAGACATGGGTGCTTGTGTGAGTCAGCTCTTCCCTTTCCCCTCTTTATACAGCGTAGGACCCCAGCTCAACCAATCCCTCACAGGCACACCCAGCTGCTAAACCGAAGCCCCACAGTGCCTAGAGGCTTGTCTCCTGGGCGATCTAGCTCTGACACAGCTCATGGCACCACCGCTCAGTCTGCTCAGTGGATGCTCTGTCCTTCCTGGAATATGCTTCCCACTGAAGACAGCAGTTTCTGAGGAACTTTGGAAGCTATGATTTCTTTTTCCTTTTATCTGACAAGTTCCCTTAATCTTTCCCTTCCTGTCCCCGAATCCTCCTGGGCTGCCTCCTGACTTTATACTTGTCTGTGTGTACACCTCCTACCCTCAGTCCCAGAGACACCTTATTCTTTATACTTTTCTTTTTTAAATTTTTATTTTATTTTATTTTATGTGTATAGGTGCTTTACCTGCATGTATGTCTGTACAACACATGTGTGTCTGATGCCCTCAGAGGCCAGAGGAAAGTATCAGAACCCCTGGAACTGGAGTTCCAGTTGGTTATGAGTCACCATACGTGTGCTGAGAATCGAACCCAAGTCCTGGTCAGGAACAACAAATGATCTTTACCACTGAGCAATCTCGCCAATCCTGAGGCCATATATTTTTTTAATTCTAACTTGTGCTTCCTATTGGCTTGCTATGTGGTCTTGGGAAGTCCTTTCCTTCTCAGTTTCTGTAGGCTTGAGGTGGGCTTTTATTTTTTTCTTTTTTAAAGATTTATTTTATTTATGTGAGTACACTGTAGCTGTTTTCAGACACATTAGAAGAGGGCATCAGATCCCATTACGGATGGTTGTGAGCCACCATGTAGTTGCTGGGAATTGAACTCAGGACCTTTGGAAGAGCAGTGCTCTTAACCGCTGAGCCATCTCTCCAGCTTCTGGAGTGGGCTTTTTGAACCAGCATTCACATTTTTTACTTTACTCTGGAAGCCTTTCTTCCTCCTTGGTCCAGCCCAAGTCTGTTGGGAGCTGTAGGGTTTTATTTTCTCATAGCTTTATTAAGGTCAAAGTCATGTAATGAGCCAACAGCCCATCCAAAGTGTACAGTTAGAAGATGGTATTTAATGTGTTCATGATATCATGCAACCATCACCACTTAGCAGTTCTCAGATGTTTTCTTTCATTACCTCAAAAAAAACAAAAACAAAAAAAGGCCCATAATCCTTAGTAGTCATCCCCCTGCCCCCATTCCCTGATGCCAGCCTCAGGCACAGTCTCATAGTCATGAGCCTGTAAATTCAACACTTCTGGACTTTGCTGACCAATGCGAGTCACTACATCATATGACCTTTTGTGACTTGTTCACTTGGTATGTTTTCGTGTTTGTCCATGTGGTAGCATGTATTAGTAGTTCATTTTTTTCTTATTATGACAGTAGTAACTTTATGGCTAGCTAGCTCATGTTTTGATTGATGTTGGGGCTGTTCACCCTTTGGGGCTATTGTGACTTATAGTGCTATGAGCATTCACGTGAAAGCTTTTCTGAGAGGCTCTGTAGGGTTGTCCTGCAGCCAGTGGCAGGACTCCTGGGAACACTGCATGTAATATTGTAGGAATTGTTTTCTGTCTTTTTCCTTCTAGTCAGAATTCCTACAAGAATCCAATCTGATCATGGCCAAGCTGAATTATGTGGAAGGAGATTATAAGGAAGCCCTGAACATCTATGCCCGGGTGGGCCTCGACGACTTGCCGCTGACAGCCGTGCCTCCCTACAGGTTGCGGATGATGGCGGAAGCCTACGCTACCAAAGGTGGGTGAGTGCCTCACCCTGGGTCCTGCTCAGCCCCGTGCTCTCAACTGGTGATTAACCTGGCTATTCCCAGGAAGGCTGGCCACCAGGGTCAGTCCTACTGCACATTCTGGGTAACAGTAAGCCTATAGCATCTTGTTTCCTCAGAGCCTCAGTTCTCTAGTTTTTACATTTTGGTCAAATTTCTTGATACTCTACCATGTATGCAGTGAAGTCTTTGGTAATGTAGCTGCTGCACAGCATGTACAGGAACTCACTTCGTATGGCCACCTGGACACTGGGCCAATCATATTTTTATTTGTTAGTGTTACGTTTGGGTTAATTATGGCCAGATGGTTAATCTGTAGCCATCTGTAACAGTCCTCTGAAGGGTCTCCATTCCAGGGACAAAGAAAGTGTAGCTCTCCTCTGCCACGAAGCAGCTTGCAGTCTTGTGTGAGTGAATGTAGTCCCATGAGGAGAGAAAGGGTGGAAGGCAGTGCACACACTGTCTGTGCTGTCACCAAGCTGCTGGTCCCTTTTCTGCCATGTCTGTGTCATATGGTTCTGAGGAGCAGGCCACATACAGAAAGCCCTCGGTATGACATCTGGCACCCACTCGGCATTCTACAAATGAGGCTTTTATGGCGGCCCTGACAAGAAGCCCATGTGAGGAGGCTGAGGAAGTAGCACCTTCTTAGAGGCAGCAGAAGATCTCTGGGCTGCTAGGTCCAGGAATGCTTTCAGACGGAGGGACACTCAGAAGTGGGCTTCCCAAGGCTACGGTGTTCATAAACAGGCAGCGTGAAGCCTCTCTTCTGCTTCCAGGCTCCCACTGTCCTAGGTACACATTGTCCCTGACCGTGGCTGGCCCAGGGCCAGGGAGCGGACCACCTGCAGACTGCTGAGATGTGGGTTGCCAGTGGTCTAGATCTGACTCACCCTATTCAGAATTGAACAGGGCCCAGCCCGAGGTTTACTTAAGAGATTTGAGACAGGCTCGATGTCCTCCCCAGTTCTGCTGGGTCTGTCTAATTGTCTAGGTGTCCCTGTGTGATGGGAAACGATACCCCTGCTCTTGGCAGTGCACTCTCAGTGTAACGGGCACAGTCCTTTGAAGCCAAGCTGTGAATTAGTGTACAAAGTAACTTTAAATCTCACTCGGTGTTCACAGTACCAGAGGAGGAAACCTGGGCCCCGGAGCCTAAATAACCTGCACGGGGTCCTCAGCTAGGAAGAACTTAAGCGAAGATTTGACCTTCGCGATGAGTGCAGAGACATGTCTTCCCTCAGTTGGTACAGGGGACTCAGACTGGCCAGTATTCAGCTGAGCCGTCTCTCAGCCCTCCTTCCCTCCCTCCTTCTCTCTTTTCTTCCCTCCTTCTCTACTTTACTTTTTCCTTCCTTTCTTTTTTGACATTTTTATTTTTGAGATTATAATATAATTCCATCATTTCTCCCTTTTCTTTCCACCCTCTAAACCCTCTCATTTACTACTCTTGCTCTCTTTCAAATTATGGCCTCTTCTTCTATTGGTTGTTGATATATCAGATATTCTTAGATAGATAGATAGATAGATAGATAGATAGATAGATAGATAGATAGATAGATAGAAGATATTCACAGATAGATAGATCAGATATTCATAGATAGACAGACAGACAGCCATCTAGATACACATATTCCTAAATATAACCTGTTTAGTCTGTATAATTTTACTTGTATGTATATTTCAGGGCTGATTATCTGGTATTGGCTAACCAGTTGCTGTGCTATTCCTTGGTGAAGACTATTCTTCCATTCTCAGTATTGCCCAATCGCCTGCAGCTCTTTGTGTGTGGCTGAGGCCTGTGGTCTGTTCTTTATCTGCTTTGGCATGTCTTGGAGCCATCCTTGTTCAGCTTGTATTTAGGCAGACATGTTGGTGAGACTTAATAAGTGTAGCTTCTGACATTACTAAGAGACACAGTCTCACAGCAAACTCCATCACCCTCCAGCTCTTAACCATGTTTCTGCTCTGAGGAGAGTCTTTTGATGAGAAGCGTTTCTCCTTAGCTTCGTGGCATCTGTCCTAATAGAGCAAACGTTCTGTGCTGAGGAACTTTGTGGAACCCTCATCGGCTCTTCATCGGTTCTTGAGTTTGATATCTCTGGTTTGATTCATAGGGTCTTGGAGGATCCTGCTCCAAGGCTTATGGGCAAGGAAGGTATGCTCTCATTGGCTCTCAGCTTTCTCACTGCAGAGGATAATAGTAGTGAGTTGGGAGTGGGGTACACCCACGTAAAGCACTCAGCACAGCATCTGGTGGAGCACAGCATCTTGTTTTTGTTCTGAGGTGTCCCTTGGACTTGACCTCAAGTGGATGCCCTCTTCCGATAACCTAAGGAGCAGCCACTTAGGGGCAAGAGAGAGGCTGGCTCTCTTGCTTGAACACAATGCTGCTTCTTGGTCGTACTTCCTGGATATGTTGGAGGGCTACCTCTAGAGACAGCTCATCTGATGATGAGCCCCGAAGAGCTGCTTAGAAAAGGGGAGTGTCCAGTGCTCAGGGCAGCGAGGGAAGGCAAGCAGGGTTGCCTGGGCTCAGGACTTGGATGAGTGCTCTCAGGCTCGTTAGGCTTGCCCAGGACTGACATGGAAACACCTGAATTAATGATTTCATCACAGAAGGCCTTTCATGTTGGGGTATGCAGTCAATTCAAGAAATGTTTCTTTAAGAGACAGGCATTCCCACACAACTTTTTCCAAGGAGTGGGCTGAAGATCCTAGCTGGGTTCCTCTGCTCTGAAATCCTCTACCAAGCAGGAGCCAGGCCCATCCTGTGGTGCTAGCTAGCTGTCTCCAGACTGCAGAGTCCAAAGACCTCTCTGCTGCCTGGCAGTGAGTGAAGAGAATAGCAGTGAGAAGGTGACAACTAATTATGAACCTGTTCGCCTTGGCAGAGGTCTCTGTGCTTTTCACCTGCCTCGCTGCTTAAAACTCACCAGCCCCCATGCCTTTCCCCTGAGCACTCACTTGGGCATCAGGTACCTGTTAATAAGGTGGCGTATGAGAGAAGGAACTGGGATATCTGCCTTCCACAGTGGGCTGCACAGAGGTGAGTTCTCGGGCCAGGATTTTCACAAGTCTGCCAGTTTCCCCAAAGCTTGGGAGTCTCAGTCTTTATACAGAAGACATGCCCATGTTCAAAAGTTTTGTATCTTACCCAGTCACAACATGAAAGCACAGTGTTTTCACATACCCACATACTTCAACTCAGTGTAATCAGCCGGTAGGCAGACCCGGAGTGTCTGTCAACAAAGAGAGAAGCTCCTGGATTGTTGTGTTTGAGGAGCCTTCCCCCCAGGACAGAGCCAGCCAAGTCAACATTTCAGAGACGATCTGCAGATGACTGGCATTCACCCTGGAGATGGTCCACTCAAGGCTGGCATTCACCCTGGAGGTAGTCCACTCATGACTAGCGTTCACCCTGGAGGTGGTCCACTCGTGACTAGCGGTCCCTGTCAGGTGTTGTTCATTTTCCACTTTTCTTAGTTCTGTGCACATGAATGCTCTCAAAAATGCTCAAGACACATTGAATTGGGAATTTTCGGAGTGGACAGCTGTGACTTGAACATTACCATGCTCTAAAAAGGTGACACCTTAGACCACCAAGGAAACATGTATCTTTAATTAGGATCTTTCTCTCACTCAATTCAAAAGAAAACAAAGCAATCAAAGTGTATTTACTCTTTTTTCCTTAGGGCAAATTCTAACAGCTCCATCTGTCAGGAAGAAATGATGTCCCAACAGTGTGACTTAGTGAGTGAACTTCCTTTCAAAGTTTATCGTTCCCTCCTGGAAGAGCGTTGCCAAGCAGTCGCCTGCTTTTCTCAGGAATGGAGATAGACTTTTTGATGCTCTCAGGCCATGGTTGAGGCTCTGTTCTTGGCTGCTGAGAGAATTTATGTATGGTGGCGTTGGTTCTAGGCTGCCCATATCTGTGCCTGAAGCATCCAGGTAGTTGGTGCGGTCACTCTGTTCTTTCTAGGTCATGGACTAAAGGCTTATGGGACAGATGGCTCCTTTGCTTCGTTGGTAGCTTCGGTCCCAGGAAAAACTATCACAGCTCATTTTTCAGCCTGCTCCCATTTGCTGGTAGAGACTCTATAGGGCTGGCAGGGGCAGTAGAGAATCTCAGGACAGTCTTGGATTTGTTAGAAAGGTGCAGTGGCTGCTGGGGCAGGTGGAGAAGTGGTAGGAAGCAGCCTGCCATGCCTCTGCCCACTCCACCTGCCTGCTGAGCGAGTGAGATGCACAAAAAACTTGGAAGAGGTGGTTCAATCCAAAACCAGCCACTAATGCTGCATTGCACAGGACGCCCTGCCCTTGGGGCCGCAGCTCTGCCTTGAACATACGCAGGATGGCCGTATGTGACACTCTGACCTCGGCTCAGGCTGAGGACTCCTTTGAAGTTCTACCAAAATTTCTTTAGATGAAAGGATACCCAACCCAACTAAACCTCCGTGTCATCCAGATTCAGAACAAAGACTTGGATCCTCTCTCTTTCTCTCGGATTCTCTGGGGGCCCACCCTCCTGCCGGCTCCTGCTTAGGTTGGGTAAGTCCCATTTCTAGGTCCCATTTCTCTTGGGTTCATTGCTCAAGGGTCCTCAGTGAGTCTCGCTGGCGCTGGCAGGTTTGCACTTCTGTCTTTGATAGAGTTACCTATGATGCATACATTGCAACCACAAGTCAGTCACACAGCCTGTGGAGCAGAGGGGTAGCCCACTCTGGAATCAGGGGAGAGCGCAAATGCCCTTGACAGACGTCCACAGTAGTTTTTTGTTCTGATTCTACTCTGTGACTTGTAAGACATTTCATCTGACTCCCATGGTTTTTCCCCTACAAAAGTACAGAGAACATCAAAGGCAACAACGAGAAGATGCTTTGAAACATACAAAGGCAGGTCAAGCGAAGGGTCTTTGTAGTGTCACCTTAGTGTGCCAGAGGTCAGGAGCAGAGCAGCAGGTGACTCTGATAGCTGCCTCCTTATCCCTCTGCATCCTTCCATCTACAGACCAGCTAAGGCTTTGCCCTTTTGCCCACGTCCCTGCGTGGGTTAAAGGTCTGACCAGGGCCAGGAGTGGTACTTCCAGCTGTCCCTTCCCCACAATGTAAACAAAGAGGATGTGTGTTATATATACAGTGTGGAGACACATCAAGAAGGCATGGACACTCCATCTCCCCAGAGGCATAGCACTGGCAATCTACTGTGTGTCCTCTCAGATCTCCTGTACACTTGCCATTCATGGGTTTGGGTTTTTCTATAAGAATAAAATTTTGTTACATACTCTGCTCCATGACTTGTATATTTCCACCTTGCGAGAGTTCTTGAACACTTTTCCCAATAATAGTTTTCAGCAATTTTTAGAAGCTACCCAAGTTTCTTTCCTTGGGTGTGCAAGGTGTCACTTAGGCCTCCACTTTGGACTTGTCTCTTGTTTTAGCTTTTCATCATTATCTCTAAGACAGTCAGGTGCACCCTCATAGCCTGGCCTTTGTATTCGTTCCTCATGTTCCCATCAGAAAGTTCCCAGAAATAGAGAGTCTGTGTCAAAAGAGAAGGATTTCTAGATTGTTCTGTAGAATAGCTAGATTTGTGTTCAGATTTGAATATGAAATGTCCTCCTGGGCTCCTGCATTGAAGGCTTGGGCCCCAGCTGGTGGAGCTCTGTTGGGACATAATGGGAAGTGGGTTAACGGGGGGGGGGTGGAGGGGGGGAATGCTCTGCAAGGGACACTTTGTCTCTGCCCCTGCAGCTCAGCCACTGTACCCTCTCCACCCCAGTGTCATAGCTCAGAACAGGCCACACAGTGGAGCCAGGTGATCCTGAGCAAACTTCTGTGTTGCAAGAAACCTCCCGCCCTTTAAGTTGGTTTCCTCAGTGTATGCCCCAGTAACAAAAAGCTGACCCGCATAGCCTGTGTGCCTGTGTGTGCCTGTGTGCCTGTGTGCCTGTGCGTGCCTGTCTTCCTTCAGTGTGAGGGCCCAGCCTACTCCATGTGGCCAGCACTGTGTAACAGACAAATCAAGCCTGTGCCACATTGCCTAAGTTGGAAGACCTACTTCTGTTCTACCATCTTTCCAGAATACTCTGTGTATAGCTTAGGAAACACTTTGTGTGTGACTGTGAGTGTGCATATGTGTGTGCACATGGAGGTTATAGGACTACTCAGGAGTTGATCCTCTCCTGACATCATGGGGAGTCTGGAGTTGAACTCAGACTGTCAGGACTGTGTGCAAGCACCTTTACCTACTGGGACATATCTCGATGTCCCAATTGTTTGTTTGTTCCTAACAATTTTATTGATATATTTATTCACATATTTTGCCATAGAATCTAACCATTAAAGTATGTAATGCAGCAGGTTTTAGTATATTTGGAGTTGCATAACCATCACCAGTGGATTTTAGAAAATGTTATCACCTGTCAGAAGACACTTATATTCATTAGATAGCAATTGCCTCCCAGAGTCCAGCCTACTCAGCACTCAGTTAACTGCTATGCATTCTGTCTCTATAGATTTATCTATTCCAGAAATTTTATATAAATTAAATTTATAATAAGTTTTTGAGTCTGACTTCTTTCACTTAGCATGCTTTCAAGGTTCTTTTAATCATTTTTTAATGGCTGTGCACAGATTTGGGGTGAGCATGTATTTTCTTATGCCTGTGTACCTACTAGAGCGTACATGTTAGCATTATAGGGTCATGGGGTAACTCTGAGCTTACTCTTTCAAGGAACAAAAAAATTTTTCCAAAGGATTTTATCTGTGCAGTCCTGTTTCCTCCAGATCCTTGTCAACATTTGTTATATCTGTCATTTAAACATTTTTAATCTAGTTTTTAAATTATGCATATATGTATGTGTCTGAGTTGTACATGTGAGGGAGTGCAGTCCCCGCAGAAGCTAGAAGAGGGCATCGGATACTGTGGAACTGGAGTTCTGTGAGGTTGTGGGCCAACTGAGGAGTGTTCTGGGCATCAGACGTGGTCCTCTGCAAGAGCACTCTTGACCACTGAGCCACCCCACCCCCTTCTGACATGACCGTCATGTGAGACTATCCATACCCACTCTGATTTCCACCTATGTCCCCAGTGATGGGTGACGCTGAGCAGCTGTCACACTTTTGTGTCTTTTAAAAGAGAGATCTATTGAGGTCATTTGTTCCTTTTTTTTTTCTATTGAGCTGCAGTAGTTTTTGTTTATATTTTTAGCTATATTTTGCCAAGGCATGGTCTGTAAATATTTTATCTCAGTCTGTGCTATCTTTAACTTTCATTTTTTCCTTTAAAAAATGATGTAATTATGCTTTAACTATAGCCTTTCACCTCTCCTAACTTCTCCCAGATCCTTACCCCTACCCACACAACTTCATATCCTTTCTTTCACTTAAAAACCAAACCAAACTGTGGATTCCATTTTGTGTTAGCCAGCTACTCCTGAGCATGAGGTCTTTAGGCACGATTAATACACCCACTTCCACTCCACTGGAGAAAACTGATGTTTCCTGTACCCAGCAGTTATCAGTTGCAAATGGCCTCTTTATTAGGAGTGAGATTTTGTGTTCTCTCCCTCTCCTCCATGATGGTATTTTGTCTAGTTTCAACATGTGCAGGTCTTGTGTGTGCTACACCCCTGTCTGTTCACATGTGTGTCAGACCTGTTGTGCCTGGATGACACTGTCCTGGCAGTCATCCGCTATCTCCTGACTCTCAGGATCTTTCCACGTCCTCTTCTGCTTACTTCCCTGAGCCTTGAGAGGATGAGTTTGATAGACTTCCCCTCTAGGGCTAAATGCTCCAAAAGCCATGCACATTGTCCAGTTGTGGGTTTCCATGTTAACTACCACATACTACGGGAAGCGTCTCAGATGAGGGCTGGGTGAGTCTCTGTCTTATGGGTATATAACAGCATGTTACTAGGAGTCATTTCATTACTGTGCTCTAGCAGAGTAAGAGTAATGGTTTTTTTTCTCTTCCAGCAATGTCCCTTGAAATATAAAAGCTGAGTTTTTTGTTGGTTTCCTGTCTGGAAACCATTGCCTAACCAACACAGAGAAGACCTATTCCTTTGATTTATTGAATAAAGAGCTTTGTGATGTTAACTGGTAAACTTAGGTCTTATAACTTCATTATGAGTTAATTTTTATTTATTTTTATGAAGGCAAGGTACAAATTTATTCTTTTGCATGTGGAGTTCCTGTTGTTCTAGAACCATTTGTTAAGGAGACAATGCTTTTTCCACAAAATTGTCTCACCATCCTTATTGTTGAATATAAATGTGATTGCTATCTCTGAACTTCCTTGGCCCCTGAATCTATGCTTTGCACTGCAAGGTCATTATCCCTGTAGCCTTGTCCTATGCTTTGAACTTGCAAAGTCTTCGGATCGATTTTTTCCTTCTCACGATTGTTTCAGTTCTTTAGAGTCCTTATATTTCCAAGTAAATTTTAGGACAGATTGTAAATCAGGGCAGGAAAATTTCGATGAAGGCACTGTTGAATCTGTAGGTATATTTGGACAGTATTGCCATCTTCTAATCCGTGAACATGGAATGCCTTCATTATTTAAAAATATTGTCCAGGTTTTTTTTTTAAAGATTTGTTTATTTTATATATGTGAGTATGCTGTCACTGTCTTCAGACACACCAGAAGAGGGTATCAGATCTTATTACAGATGGCTGTGAGCCACCATGTAGTTGCTGGGAATTGAACTCAGAACCTCTGGAAGAGCTACCAGTGCTCTTAACTGGTGAGGTATCTCTCCAGCCGTCGTCTAGGTTTTTGCGGATATGTATGTCCCTTTAAACATTTTATTCTAAGTATTTAATTCTTTTAAATGTTACTCTAGGTAGGATTGTTCCCTGGTTTCATTTGAGATTGCTCAGTGCCATAGGAATGCAGCTGGTTTCCTTGTGTTTCCACAACCCAAATGAACTCCGTTAGCTCTAAGGGGTTTTAAAGGTGTGCTTTAGCGTTTTCTCTCTACTATTAAACATCCGCACATGCAGACAGTTTTATTTCTTCCTTTGTGCTTTTGTTGTGCATCTGCACAGCTGGTACTTCCTTATGTTCTCATTAATGGTGGTGTGTGGAAGTGATCAGAGCAGACATCCCAGGAGTAGGGGAATTTTATGATTAAGTTTGGGTTATTGAATTTTCTTTTATGACCTTAATCAACTCTGAGAAGTTTTCTTCTATTTCTAGCTTGTTGAATTTCTAAAAATCATGTATGTGTGCTAGAGAATACAGGGTACTTTTTCCCTCCGATGTGAAGGCCGAGGAATTTCTGTGCCTCATTCTTTTAGTATGTTGGTTTCCATATGTTAGCTCAGTCTTGTATTCCTGGGACCCATCCCATTTGGTCATGGCATCTAATCATTTTCTGTGTAGCTGGGTTTGGGGTGTTCACCTTGTTGAGGCTTTCTATGTCTGTGTAGATACAGGACACCTGTGGTCTCCGTGGGAAGGCTTGACCTTGTCATGAAGACTGATGTCAGAAGGTGGATTTGAGAAGTGTTCTCTCCACTCTGGTTTTTGGTACTACTTCTTACACATCCATATGCACCTGGGCTTTCTTTGTGGGTCTTTGGTTGCTAATCAGTCTCTTGATCCTCTTTTACCTTAGGCTTTAATAGCCTTTCCCACTCTCCATTGTTCTGTATATGACATCTATTGCCATATTGGTGTTTGTTGTGTTTTTTCTTTGTTTTGACTTTCTTTTGGAGACAGTTTCTCTCTGTTGCTCAAGCTTGCCTGGAGCATTCAGTCTTCCTGCCTCTGCCTCCCGAGTAGGAGGAATTAAAGCCATGTACCACCTGCCATACAGCACCAGAGATCCAGCTCTATGGCATCTTTTTGATGGAGCTCTGAACTAGTCAACAGTGACAGACAATCTGGGCTGTTTTTTGCTGGTTCCAGTTTCAGGATTGACAGCTTTGCAAATACTCTACATTTCATCCTTCAGTGATAATTTGAACAGTGTTTTGCCCATGTTTTAAAGCAGACTCAGTACACATCATCGTCAAAGCAGACAGCACTTTCTATATACACAGTTGATTGACAGCGTCAGTCTAGTGGACAAATTCTGCATCTTCTCTTGCCAGGAAGTTGCCAACTTTTGGCAAGTTTTAAGGATGAAGACTGACTTGAATGAATGAATGTATAAGTAAGAATGATCTTTCTGCACAGGGTGAAGAGTAGCTAGGAAGGAATTAACGAAGACTAGATAGGAAGGAATTGAAGACTATAGGGAAGGAGGCTTGTGGGAAGCTATGAACTGGCCCTGAGCTCTTCCTTCCTCTGTGTTCTGCCTCTCAGAGGCTCACTTCTGCAGGCTGTTTCCCAGGGCTAGTCAGTTGATTTGCACCTGGCTTTAGCCACCAGAAGGCACTGCTGGAAGGCTTCGGGTAGGATGAGAGAAAAGTCGCAGTATGTCCAACTCCTGACAAATGAAATGTCCCTCTCTTTAACTCCCACACGATGACCCCAGCTTCTGGGCCCTTTCAACTCCACCTCCTCTGTCTGGCCTTCCAGCTTTTGTGATGGCAGCAGCTTCCTGCTGATGCTAGATTCCGGTGGGTGGGCAGCCATGTTGCTTTTCTTCTTCATCTTTCATCTCTTATGCAGACAGTTCCAAGCAGTAATTCCTTTCATTTCAAAAACTAGCATGCTTCCTCTGTCCTCATTGGTCCTAACTGATACCAGCGGTACAGCCAAGGCCTAGATTCCAAGTACAGAGGGCTGCACCAAGGCCAGGGCAGACATGTCAGAACTGGGAGGTGTTTGACAGGGAAGTGGCAGGCCGTGGGGACAAGCTGTGTGTGTGAGGGGCTAGTGAGGCGAGTGTGCGCAGAGTGAAGGTCGCTCCAGTCCACTAGGCAGGAAACACTGAAGCAGCTGGGCCTCGCAGGAGGAGGGCGTCCCTGGACCAAGGAGGCTATGGGGTTGGAGCTGAAGTGATGAATTCCGATCGCCTGGGAGTCCGCTCAGCCTAAAAGGAGTTCTAGGGTACTAGTTTATTGGTCATAATTAAAGGATTCTCTGCATATAAGGTGGGGTGTCTGGAGTTCACTGTGGAGGACCACAGTGAAGGAGGAGAACAAGGACTGATCTTGGTGCTCCCAGGTGGTAACAGGGTTGTCTGTAGGTAGGTGCTCAGTGCAGCTCTGGCCTCAGGAGAGAGGGGTCTGAGTGACATGGAACTTCCCTCTGTGTATTTCCTGTTGTGGCAGGTGATGTTCACATATGGTGAAGGCAGCAGCTAGACAGCGCCCTGAGTGTCAGGACAAGCCTAGCTGAAATTAAAAATGGACCATGGAAAAATCCACAGTAAAGTAAGAGTTTCCCTATGCTCAAAGCTTGGGTTCTCAGTGAGTTTTCTGCTAAATGTAGGCACATTTCTTTTTCCTTCCTGAGTTGTGGACAGCTCCCAGATGGCCAGGCTGGCCACGTGTCCTGCTGTGTCCTCTCCACCCTCTCCTGCAGGCCGCCTGCCTGCCCATCACCTGCCCTCACCTCCTCCAGGCCCGCCCCCGACTGCATTTGTCTTCTTCCAGCTCAACGCTGTCCTCTTGTCCCTTAGCTGCGTCCACCGTCAGTGACACTCCTGTTGCATGCAGACCCCACTCTCCTTCCGCTGACCCCACCTCTATGTGTAGTTAGCACAGTCTAGTTTGGCACTCAGCTTTGGTTCAACTATTTCACTTCTGCCACTTGCCTTTCCATAACTAGACTATAGAATTAAGTAAGTCATAGAGTTAGCAAATCCATGGGCACATGGTGTAGGCTGGGCATCGATGCTGTGCCATGTCTACACTGCTTGCCTTGTCTCTGTGTACTAGAACAGGCACAGGGCCACCTCACAGGCCACCTGCACAGGACCGTTTGTTAAAGCTTTGTCCTGGCATGCAGGGGACACAACTGGTGATGAACTCTACTCGCACAGACACTGGTTGTTAAGTCAGAAGTGAGGGATGTGTGGAGTGTCTGGAATCCTGCCCATTTTAGATGAATATAGATGTGGTCAAGGGCATGCTTTGAAGCACATGATCTTGTCTGCAGCTCCTTTCCTGAGACATTCACTTTCAGATCTATGGACTGACTGCCTCCAATCTGTTGGCTAAAGAGCCCCTATAATGCAGTTAGCTCTTGCACTGTGGCATTCAGGTTCCTCCTAGGATCCTAGGGGCCTGGACTTGCATGAAGTCTGATATGGGCTATCACCTGGCCTGCCTCTTGTGTTCTGACTAATTGGATCCCAAGTGCAGGCCTTGCTTGGTCACACAACCCCTCCTGGTCTCCTGTGGCTGCCAAACCATGTCTAGTGCTCATTTTCTTCCCCCAGATATTCATGATGCTTTGGAAATGAAGAAGAAAACACACACACCCATATTTGGAAAGCTCTGAGCTCTCTTGGGGGCGGGAGCAGAGCACAGACTGTTCTGTAGAAAGCGGGGTGTTGCAGTGCGGCATAGGGTGTAGCTGTCCATAGTGGGCTGGAGAGCGCTGCACAGGAGGAGTAGGAAGCCGAGTTCCACTTTGGCTGGATGACCCTGCCCTGGCCTTGCCCAGTGCCCATCAGAGGTGGCAACTTCTGTGCAGAGAGGCCTCAGGCTATGTAGGGACTACTGGATACTGGGTTCTGGGATGCAGTGCTAAATTATTGGTGATGATTACAGCTTGTAAGGCATCCTAAGCATGTCCTAAGCACTTACCCCTCATTCCCCTTGATCCTCGCTTCCCTAGAGACAAGCATGGATACGGTCTCCATTTAAGAGAGCTAGTGGGCAGATCCGTCACTCCACCTTCTCACTGTTGTGTCACCGTGAGATTGCAGACCCTGAGTGACAGAGGTTGATCCTGGTTGTGCTGAGGTACTTTGAGCAGCAGCTCTTAGAACCAGTGTAGACTCTGCAGGAGGTTGGTTATGGACAGACGGCCTTTACGAAACAGCACAGCCAGCCCGCAGACTTTTTTGTTTAAAGATATCTGGGGCACTTTGGAGTTCTGGACATGTTAAAATCTAGAACCCAGAATTATATAGCAAGATGATAACCCAAAAGCTGTGACTTAGGGCCACATCTGTCAGGATCAGGACTTTTTGCAGGGGTCAGAGGTCGTTCTGCAGTAGGTGGGCAGCTACCACCAGGGGTCGCAGGAGCCTTGTCAAGACCCAGACGGGAACCACTGTAGCGCATGCGCAGTTGCTCCTTTCTGGTGCATCGCACACCTTCCTTCAATTACCTGCTTGCCATTTGTGTCTTAAGACCTCATAGTCCCTACCCTGACACAAGGCAGGCTGACTTAGTGTCCCTATAGACCGAGTTGGCATTCGCAGTTTCGGAGACTGGGGCCATTGGGTTAGTAAACGGGAGTTCAGAGATGCAAGGAGAAAATAGAGCTGCCTGGGCTTCTCTATTAACCCCATCTTAGTGAGGAGGGTCCAGGAACGCCCGCACTCTCTAGGAGGAAGCTCCACAGCCTGTCTTTGTTCAGCCGGGTCACACCCAGGTAGCTTTAGCAGAGACTGAGTTTACACAGGGACCTTTGAAAAGTGAAAGGAAACATGAGAGCGTTATCCTCCTGGGTGAAAAGTCCGTGGTAGTAAGGATTGTCCATGTGGATGCTCAAGGGTCTCTTGACAGGTTCTTTGAAGCAACAGAATCTAAAGCTTTAGCATTGTGTGTTTGCAAATGAACATGACCTTCTAGGTGAGCTGTAGAACAAGACAGTTCACTGATCTTTTGGGGTCTGTGTCCAAGTAGCTACTGAAGTAGAAAGGTCAGGAATCAGTGGCTAATACCCTCTGAGACCCAGGACACAGCCTCAACTCCCCCTGAGCTTATGTTTCCCTATTTCTAGAGAGAGTGCAGGGGACCATAGAAGCCTCGCTGCTTTTCTTTGAGAAGCTGCTTTCTGCATTTGAAGCTCTGAGATCACTTTGGATGGTGGGGGGGGAGAGGAAGTAATTTTCTAGAGAAGTCGATGTGTGGTGGGGATGGACGTCAGAAGTAGGTCACTGCAGAGCTCCTGTGTGCCAATTTTGCTATGGTGGAAGGGAAGCTCGGGCTGGGGGGATAGGGCTTGTGTGTGGGTTGGGTGGGGGATGCTGTCTAGCCTTGATGTGGATTGCTGCTACAAACTGTACATCTCCTTTGAGCTCCCCACCCTTTCTACTCTAGAGGTCGTGACTGTGCTGTGGTAGGAGGCTGCAGGCTGTATGGAGTGGGCCACGCATCTCAGGTTGCCGTCCAGGGCTTCCTGTTTATATTTAGATGCTGTAAGAAGAGCACGAGTCCTTTTACTGCTGTTGGCCCACATTCATATTTTATGTTGTTTGTGTTGGTCGACTTCTCTTTCATTGTTTTCCTTTTGGAGGCAGTAGGAATTCAGAGAGCCCATAGAAGGCTTTAAGACAGTTTTAAGTGAAGCTCTGCAGAGGTGTCTCCTGAATTATCTTTAAAACTTTAAAATTTACATATGTTTGTTTATTTAGTATCTTTGTGTGTGTATGTAGAGTGTGGAGGTCAGAGGGCAATTTGCAGGAGACCGTTCTCTCCTTCCACCAGAGATTCCAGGGATCATGCTCGGGTTACCAGGCTTGGTCTTAGGTGCCTCTGCTGGCTGGCCATCTTACCTGCCCTGTCCCGAGTTCTTCAGGGACACTATGTCTCACATTTGCTGCTGACTCTGTGTGTGTGTGTGTGTGTGTGTGTGTGTGTGTGTGTGTGTGTGTTTTATTTTGTATTTTTAAACATTATTTAAAGTCTAGCTCCTTCGTTCTCTACAAGTGGCTGTTCAGAGAAGTCCATCCCAACTGGGGCACCACATCTAGGTGCTCCTTACTGCGGTTTCATGCAGTGAGACAAGGACAGTTGCTCATGTCCCCTGATCACTGTCACCCTTGCTGTAGTTGGATGGGCAGAGGTTCCATGTTATACTGCAGAGAGTCCTAGTGTGATACATTTTCCCTTCTCTGGGAGCAAATGAGCCAAGACCACAGTGACAAGGCCTCTCACTTGGGGTCAGGGTCTGAGGTGGTTGTGCTAATGGGGATTAACTCTGAGGAGCTGGAATGTGGGTGATGGCTGCTTTCTGCTTGAGACTTTCCTGTATTTTTAGATATCCCCTTTAAAAATAAAAAGGAAGAGAATTGTCACTGGTACCAGGAAGATAGCCTGCTAATGAATGTGGCGACTGATTGCTCAGTGTTTCTGAATGCCAGGCCCTGGCACTGTCACCGGCACATGCCACTCTGCACATGCCACTCTGCACATGCCACTCAGCACATGCCACTCTGCACATGCCACTCTGCACATGCCACTCTGCACATGCCACTCAGCACATGCCTCTCTGCACATGCCACTCTGCACATGCCACTCTGCACATGCCACTCTGCACATGCCACTCTGCACATGTCACTCTGCACATGCCTCTCTGCACATGCCACTCTGCACATGCCACTCTGCACATGTCACTCTGCACTTGCCACTTTGCACATGCCTCTCTGCACATGCCACTCTGCACATGCCACTCTGCACATGCCACTCTGCACGTTTTTGTGACAAGGAGAAAGGAGGTTCCAGGATGTTAGACAGCATACTCCTGACTCACAGGGCAATCATGCTAAGAAGCAAGGGTTCAAAGCCTGATGTCTCCTCAGAATCCTACACACACACACACACACACACACATACCCTTTAACTCCAGTATTTCTCCCTGAAAATTATAGTTAGGTAGGTGTGATTTTTTTTTTTCAAACAAAGCTTAAAAATAGCACAACAGAAAGGAGTTGCCCAATGTGATCCACTAGTTCCTGCCTTGCTATGCAGCCAAGAAAATTAAAACATAGGCTCTTATGAGAGGCAGGGCATGAAGGTCTGTGGCAGACTCCCCAGCTACACAAGAAATGGGAAACCTCCAAAATTCAGCAATCTATTAATGGATTTAAAAAAATGAAGCATTTCTTCCCAGTGGAATATTATTTGGCAATCAAAAGGAATAAGGTTTTGAAAATAAATAATAGTAGCCATATAGTATTGTACCAAGTGCGGCTTGTGGATGGTTAATCTTATGTCTGTGTACTTCTTCAATTTAAAAAGCAAGAAAGCTCGAATACTTGCTAAATAACTGTGAACCTTGAAAACATTTTACTTAATCTAGTCAGGCACAGAGGATCACATCTTATATAATTCTATTTTATGGACTGCCTAGAAATGGCTAGCCCATGAAGGCAGAAGGCGAAGGAGTGGTCTCCAGGGTCTGAGGGAAGGGGCTGTGGAGGGGGCTTCTTTCTGGAGTGATGAAAAGGTTCTGGAGTTAGCTCGTGACGTTCTACTGAGTTATACACTGTAATAATTTAGTGGTATTTGGGCAGTATCTCAGTAAAACTGTCGTTTAAAAATAGATAAAATCAGAGAAGATTCATGTAATTCTTCCAGTTGGAGTCTCTCCAGCTACTGTTACCTAAAGGCAATGGTGACAAAGTAACAAGCGTCAGGCTTGTTCATTAACATATTTGCTTTTAAGGACTTACCACGTGCTGGGCTCTGTCTTCATCACATCGGTTAGCATTTCTTTTCTTCTTTTTCTTTCTTTCTTTCTCTCTTTTTTCAAGACAAGGTTTCTCTGTGTAGCCCTGGCTGTCCCAGATCTTGCTCTGCACACCAGGCTGGCCTTGAACTCACATCAATCTGTCTGCCTCTGTCTCTCATTTAGCATTCAGCTGTGTGCAATGAGCAAAGGAGCCTGGCTTCACAACCCACGTTCTTGGCTATTATAGCTATAGGCTAATGCATAGTGACATTACAGGGTGTAACATAGAGCCAGAAAGCTACAGTTGTGGAATCAGGCTGGCAGGATCCCAGCTCTGCCCCTTTTGCCTCATCTTAGGTGAGTTACTTAACAGCTCCAGGTCCAGGCCCTCTGTCATGAAGCTCTCAGATAATTGGCAAGTAGCTTTCAACACCTACTATTATTGCTATATGTTAAATACATGTTGATATATGGTTATTAAATGGAGTCTTTAAAAGCATAGATTCAAACCACAAGCTCTCATTTCATGAGTATTTCAGTTGAATTAGCATCCCATTTGCTTGCAGAATTATAGAGTGAGAGGAAATAGTCACTGAAAGTGTTTACTCTAGCAGGTAAATGTCAATCCAGGATTGGCTTTCCTTCTGAGGGTGTGTACATCTGTGTGTGCCTGTGTGTGTACACATGTATTTAGCTCCTAAGGATGATATGCTGAGTCTAGAAGGAAAATAATTCATGGTGGTCCCCCAAAGGGGCAGCCATGGCATTCATCCAGGAGCCACTTAAAGTCACAGAAGTTTTAGGTTTGCAGAGACCTCACGGGAGGCCCGGAGCAGCTGCTCCTCCATCCCCAGCATTGGGTGTCTCCCTCGGTATCTCCTCTCTCCAAGGCTACCCACCTCATCCTCTATTAGATTGTGCACACCTGATGCCTGTGGGAATCCTGAGAATATAAACCAGAACACGAGTTTAACAACCCCGGCTGCCTCACTATCGATTTGTATCGTGAGTCTTGGTCTCTTCCTGAGTCTCCTTTTAGTTTTCGAACTTGAGATCCCTAAACATTGTCTTACTGCCTTTGAAGCCTACACCATGGTGCTGGGTTATCAGAGATGTGAGATTATATTGAAGTTTGGTACATCCAGTTACAGACTCCCCCGTCGTCCTGTTCCAGCCTCAGGATGTGCCTTTCCTGTGTCTGACTTCCGGAGCTGTCAAGATAGATAGGAAAACAATAGCAGCGCTGTGGTTCACAGGGCCTCTGTAATACTGACAGCTTCATAACTTTGTATAACTGTGAGAGGTTGTTACCCTGTTCATTGTAACCCTGACAGCTTTGTCACATTGTATAGCTGTAAGAAGTTGTCATTCTGTTCATTTCTGTGTGACTTTTAAGAATCAAAATGTCACTGGGGAACACTTGGGAGGCAGACACACGTGGATCTCTGTGAGTTCAAGACCAGCCTGGTTTACAGAGTGAATTCCAGGACAGCCAGGACTACACAGAGAAACCCTGTCTCAAAAAACCAAAAATCCTAAAACAAAAACAAAAATAAACAGAATCAAAATATCTGTTTGACTATTCCTCTCTGTAACACAAGTTAGTATCTCAATAGTTCACAGAACAGACAAGTACTAGGAGGCCTGTGGTCCTCAGATTACCCAAGGTGGGGCAACTCTTGATGTGAGAGAAAATCAGCTCTGGACTTTGATTTATAAGATTCCATTTGAAACATTCTTCCAGATTAAATTGATCAAATTTGAGATTAAAAAAAATACAATGTATGTGATTTATGCAAAGTAGATATTGCAAACGAGAATATTAGTGAATTTGAAGACAAAGCAATAGAAATTATCTAAAATTAAAGAGAGGGAATTTTTTTTAAAGTGGAAAGAAGATACAGTATAATCTTGTCCTACTTAGCTTTAACTATCAATTTGACACAGCCCACAGTCACCTAAGAAGGGATAATTGAGAGAGTACTCAGACCAGATCGACCTGTGGGCAAGTCTGTGAGGGGTTGTCCTGACTGTTAATTGTTGTAGCCTGTTCCAGTCCACTGTAGGCGGCACTGTCTCCCAGGAAGGTCCTGGACTGTCTGAGAAAGAGCAAACACACCAGCAGCATTCCTCCATAATCTCACTTCACGTTCCTGCTTGTGATCCTGCCCTGACTCCCCTCAGTGTTTGGTTGTGGCATGGAGGCATAGGTCAAATAAACCCTTTACTCTCCTAGGTTGTTTTTGGTCAGGGTGCTTTTTTTTTTTTTTTAATACAGCAAAGATGTCAAACTAGAATGTATCTGAATTGTGTGGTAATACTAAATGACTTGGTATATATGTAATTTAAAAAAAAACCTAGGGAAGGAAATTGGGAAAATAAAATTTTTCTTTTATCTTTATGTATTTGTAATCTGTATGTTGTCATGTGTATATGTGCAGGCATGTGCTTACTACAAGGCACATGTAGACATTTGAGAGCAACCTTGGATGTTGGTTCTTGTCTCCCATCTTGTTTGAGGCTGGGTCTCTTGTTTTTCCACTGCATATACCAATGAGCTGGCAAGTCTTCGGGGACTCTCCTGTCTCTGGTCTCTACCACTTCGTAGGAGTGCTGGAATCACAGGCAAGTGTTATCACATTTGTCTTTGTTTCTGTTCTGGCATCTGAACTTGGGATCGTGGCAAGTACTTTACCCACTAAACCATGCCTGCAGCCAACACAAACATTTTTAAAAGAAATAATGGCTAGACACTTTTTAATTTTTACAGAACTATAAACACTCATTTCTAGGATTCTTGGTGAAGCTCAAGCACTTTATAATACAAACTGCTCACGGCCGGTGATGAAGCTTTGACAACTAGGAAAGAGACCCACATAAGTGAGCAAGCAGAAGGGTGGGAAGCGCGGTTTCTTGTCAGGAAACACGGGAAAGAGATTTCAGTGGAGCAACATCTTCAGAGGAAGACTGGGAGGAAAAAGCAAACCGCCAGCCTTGAATTCCCTTCCTGGTGAGATCTCCAAAGGTGGAGATAAATGCAGCATATCTCAGGCATAATGCACCTAGGAAGCCAGTAGTCGTAGGACCATACCACCCAATATATTAAAGGGATTACTGTGGGCAGAAGAAAAAGGCCATTGAAGGAAATATGAGTCAACACAGATGAATGCTTAGCACGGAGAGCCCGACTGTATGGTTGAAATAAAGAGCACATTTCTTTAAAATATAACTGACTACTTAATAAAAATAATAAGTACCCAAGGTAGGGTTTATACCCTGCATGAAAGTAAAATGTATACAGTAAACAAACTAGCTCTAAAGGGGCAGAAGAGAACATGCTGCTGCAACAGTTGTTCACAGTGGTGAAGTTGTCTGAAGCAGATCACAACAGGTTAGAACCAAAGGCAACACATAGCATCTTTGCTCGTACAGTAGCAAGTAAGGGAGGAAACACTAGCTGAACAGAAGGCGGCCGAGAGGAAGAAAACAGCACAGGCATGTGAGACCGGTGCCGTTTCAGTGAATGTCACTGTGGGGATTTGTTGTTTGTTAGGTTTTTGTTGTTGTTGTTGTTGCTTTTAGAGATAGACTTTCACTGTGTAGCCTAGGCTGGCTTCAAATGCATGATCCTCGGCCTCCAGAGCACTGAGATCATAGGTATGTGTCACCATGTCTGGATAAATATAAATGTTCCAAATATGCAAACCAAAAGATCATCAGAATGGAAAATAAGGAAGGTTTGAATGTTGACTGCAGGAAGTTGTTTTGTTTTTTTTTAATTTATTTATCTTTATTTATATGAGTACATTGTAGCCGTCTTAGCATACCAGAAGAGGGCATCAGATCCCAATATATATGGTTGTAAGCCACTATGTGGTTGCAGGGAATTGAACTCAGGACCTCTGGAAGAGCAGTGATTGCTCTTCACCACTGAGCCATCTCTCGAGCCCCCTACAGGAAGTATTTTAAATATACTGATAGAATCGATTGAGAGTGAAAAGGATAAGAAACCTGCTGTGGTCACACTCACCGTGTGGGCTGGGTGAATAGCAGAAAGCGATTCATGCTTACTGCTTATTGCATGAACAGACACAGCCTAAAATCAGTAAAGGTGAAAGACATGGAAGGAAGAGCTTAGGAAAGAGCAGGCTTGAACCTGGATTTGTCCTCTCCCACCAGAGTCCTGCAGGCAGCCTCGGTTCTCCAGCCATGAGTGTGGTGTGCTCACGAGGCATTAGTGTGAGCATACACAGCTGTCAGTAGCCGAAGACAGTTCAGAGGTGCACCACTGGTACCCTTCGATTCTCTAGGAACGTACATTTTATCCAGGAAGGAAAGTCTTCAGCTGTGTGGAGTTAGGAAGCTGGAGGTCTGTTTGCAAAGACGTCAGTTCAGGCTGTGCCTTGCAGCCTATGTAAAAATGATGACAGTGTGAACCACAGTCTTGCTTCCCAAGTCTAGAGGAGCATGTATGGTAAAGCTTCGTTAACCCAGCTCGGCCCGTTTAAAGAAAACATTGGATTTCATCAAAAGGTTTTTTCTGTTATTTAAAAAATGTAAAACCACAAAACAAAACAAAACAAAAAACCCAAACTAACCAAACAAAAAGAAACAGGAGAAGAAAGAGGAAGAAAGGAGTCCTAGACTGTACAGATCTGCACACTTATATCTAGAATATACAACATATCTCAAGTCAGTAAGGAAATTTTACCCCTGTAAGTAGGTAAACGATTTCAGGAGACACTTGACTAAAGAAGATGTGCAGATAATAAATACGCACACGAACAGATGGATGGTTGGAGTCCGTGGTGATGGAAGTATTACCAAACACAATGAGATGCTCTTCCCTGTTCTCTCTGGAAGTGCTGTTTAAAAAATCAGACAGTAACAATGGCAGTTCTGTGGAGACACATTGCTGGGCAGACGCAGAAAGGTGAAGCTAGCTTAGAAAAACAGATTGGCAATTAAAAAGTTAAAAAGAAACTTGTGTGATCTAACAATTCTACCCTAGGTACCTGCTAGAGAATATTAAAAATATTCTCCACATGAAAACTGTCCATGAATATTTATAGCTACATTGTTCATAATAGCCAGAGTGAAAACAACCCACATGTCTATAATTGGCAATTTGATAGAAAGTGCAGCCTATCAGAGCAGTGGAAAGAAAGCTATGAAAAGAGAAGCAATACTTGCTATAGCCTGGATGAGCTGGAAGCATGCATATGAAGAGGTCAACTCCCATAGGCCACAGGCAGCACCGCGTTAACATAAAGTGTCCAGAGGGAGTAAACTGTGATAGTAGATTGACGCTCTGAAGCTGAGGGAGGGCCTGATGGGCACTGACTTAATCTGAGCAGAAAGTCACATTTGAAGATGATGAGAATATTCTAAACTTAAATCGTGATGATACTTATGCAAATCTGTGCATTTGTTTTTAAAATTTTGAATACATGAAATAGGCGGATTTTCCTTTGTGTATATTATGCATCACTAGTGATTTCAGAAAGGTATATCGTGATGAAGATTGCATAATATTGGTAAAAGAGCAGAAGGGTTCATTAATGGAACAGAGCAGGGCTGAAAAATAGATCCATTCAACCGAGTCAGCTAAGTTTTGACAAAGGAGCAAAGGCAGCTCAGCAGAGAAAGGATAGTCTTTAACGAAGAATGCTAGGACTACGGAATAGCATGGTCAGAAAAATAAAGGATAGAAACCCAGTTATTGATCTCTCAAGTGTTATGTCAAATAGATCATAAGTGTCACAGTAAATGCAAAGCAATGGAACTTGGAAGGCAACACAGGAGAAAACTAGGTGATTTTGTGTTTGCCAAGGAGTTGCAACATCTAAAGTTCGATCCATGAAAGAGAAAGTTGATGAAACTAGAATGTATTAAAGTAAGATGTTCTGTGCAAGACACCAGTAAAGAAGTGGAAAGCGAGGCGGCCGGCTTGGAGGCTGGGGAGTGGCCTAGCTGGTAAAGTGTTGGCCCGGCAAGCACTGGGATCCACACACAGAGCCCTGGCCCCTACTGAAAGCCTGCCAAGGGCTTACAACCTCAGCACTAAGGAGCTTGAGATAGGAGGCTCCCTGGGGCTTGCTGGCCTGCAGTCCAGCCGAATTGACAAGCTCCATCCAGTGAGAAACACTGTCTCAAAAAGTGATGTGAGAGAGAGAAAAAGACGCCTGATTTTGAACTCTGCCTGCCCTGACACATGCAGACTCATCTACACACAGATGCACATATCTGCAAATACACTCTACAGACATCATATAATTTGAAAAAGTACTTATAATATAAATATTTATATAAAGGGCTTTCATTTGAAACATACAGAAAATACATAAAACTCAACACTGAAATACCCCCAGATGTCCCCCGAAATACCTCAGTTTGCAAAAGAGCACAAAATTTAACCAGGCACCACTTTAAATAAGGCATGCAGGTGGCAAATAAGTATGAGAAAGTCCTTGAGACAAGTCATCAGGGACGTGCAGATTAATACAGGAGTGAGCACTGCACAGCTGCCTGCCTGGCTAACTCCAGCCATCAACACAAGTGCTGGGCATGAGAAGAGAAACTCACTCAGCCCTGTGGGTGCATAGACTCTGCCTTAGTCAGAAGGCGAGAAGCAGTGTGGGACCATTTCTTCCAAGGCTGTAACTTCAATGTAGTCTTGCATGTGATCTAGAAGTTGTACATCTTGGTAGTTACTATATTAAATTAAAACATGTCTCCAAAAAAAAAATCCTACATAAGCACGTTTATAACTTCTCCAATAGCCAAAACTAAGGAATCAAGCAAATTGTTCAGTAGATAGATAGGTAAGTGCAATATTGGTTAGCAAGAGAAAGAAGCGAGCTAGCCAACCATGAAGAGGCGTGGAGGGACCTTCAGTGTGTATTGCTACTGGAGAGAAGCCAAGCTGTGGACTTCCTGACTCTAACTGCATAATGTTCTGGATAAAGCAAACCCTTAGAGACTGGAAGCTTAGTGGTTTCCAGGAGGACCAGGACGAATAGGTGGGCACTGGGCATTTTTAAGGTGGCATATCGGGTCATATAGCAATGGTAAGCACATAATGTCATACATTTGTCACAATTCATGTATAATTTAAAGAGTAAGCCTTAACACAGCTATAGACTTTTATTAATGAAAAAACAGGATCACAAGCCAGCCCTATCATCATGAAGTAATGAAGATGTCTAGTTTATCAGAGTCTGACTTTACCTCAGTAAGACTTTGTTTTAGATTTATTTTATGTCTATGGGTATTTTGTCTGCATGTATATCTATGCACCAAGTACATGCAGTACCCATCACATAACCCAAGACTGGGGTTACAGATGGTTATGAGCTGTCGTGTGGGTGATGGGAGATGAATCTGGGTCCTCTGGAAGAACAGCCACTGCTCTTAATTACTGAGCCATCCTTCCAGCCCTTTAACAAGACTTCTAAAACCTAACAGAGCTCTGACAGAGTGACTGTGGTGACACAGCAGTGACTACTGACTCACAGGGTACTATGCTGAGCGCTGACTCCCTATGAATAAGGTGGCTCTTCTCTTTGTGCAGCCTGGTGCTCTCCTGTGCCTGTCTACGGGGCATTTACACTGCTGAGAGCAACTTGGGTGATGTCCTTTTTCAAGAAGGTGCGAATGAGGTTTTTTTCCTGATGCTTAGTGTGTCTATTTCCCTCTGTGGAGTAGAGTTCACTTTGAATATTAGTACCTAACATACATACATGTATGTATGTATGTCATACATAATGATATATGCCAGCCAGGAGACTAGAGACCTATTAACTGTCTGATTTGAGGAAGATTACTTTCTTTATCATGACAGGTCTCCACTTCTTACCTGTAAAAGAGACTGGATCTTTCTGGTCCCTCCCAGTTCCAGACTCAGACTTCTAAATGAGCTGGAATACATATCACGTCATAGGGCACTTGAGGCAGCAGAAATCCTATTGTGAAAATCTGCTACTCCACCCCACACTGTGTCTGTCTCTCTGCCTTACGTGGGTAGAAACTGAGTCTGACTTCTCTAGGAGGTTGAAGGTCGGTCTGCACGGGGGTCAAGAAGTGTCTGCTCATCCTCACATTGTCATTTTTTCAGCCTTTTGTGCTTTTTTACATCTCAGCCCTGAGCTCTACCCAAGCAAGGAGTTTGCCCCGTCTAGGAGAAAAATGCCTTTGGTGATCTGGGTTTTCTCTTGATCTAGAACTGGGAAATAAGCCACGTGGTCTAGTTATTCCTAAGCTCGGAGGCCCAAGGGTTGGTCCTAATGTAGTAAGAGTTCCCTAGTTTCTAAGTAATTCCCTCAGAGCACTGAAAACTTACTCCAAGGCATGCCCCAGTGACCTGACTCCCCACTACCTGCCGCCTCTTAAAAGAGTCCACATCTTCCCTGTAGCTCCCACCACTCTGGGGTCAAGCTTTTAACTAATGGCCTTAGGGGACATATAAAATCTAAACTAGAGTTGACAGACTTGCTTATTTTTAAAAACTGTTGAAAAGCTTTGGACATAGTTGAGTGAGGCTCTTTGTATTGATCAGGACCATCCTGGGACAGGGTCAGTTGGAGATTAGACCTTTAGTTATTTGCTAGAACCCTCAAGGGAGCTGCTGGCATATCTCCCCTCGAGTCTAGAGTCCTGGGCACCTGAAGATCCAGTGACATAGGTTTCAGTCAGACAGCTGGCAGGCCCCAAGCAAGGAGTCAGTGCTTCAGTTCAGGCAGGGAAGGACCAGCTTTTCTCCCTCCCAGCTGATTGGATGAGGCCTGCCCACTTAGGGCAGGGAACCTGTTTAATCAGTTTACCAGCCCAAGTGTCAGTCTTGTCCAGAAAAACCCTACAGACACACCCAAAATGTTTGTCCAAATGTCCTAGCATCCCGTTGCCTGGTCATGCTGATATATAAAAATGACCACTATACTGTTCTGGACTGAAAAGCTCATGGTGGAGGGCCCTCTCAAGATCAAGCTATCAGGGTAAAACAGACTACATGTGCTGTGAATGGCCCCTTTCTTCTACGACTTTAGATATTCCTTCTGGAGCTTCGTTTTGATGTTCTATTTTGTCTTTAAAAGAGAGGACAGTCAGGGTGTGTGGTGTCCCATGCCTTTAATTGAGAAGCAGAGAGAGACAAGTGGATCCTTGGTTTACTTAGGGAGTTCCAGACCAGTCAGCATTACATAGTGAGACCCTGTCTCAATAAAAGGAGGACAGGGTAGAGGATCCACTTCTCGGATAGCCTCTTACAGAGCAGACCATTTTGTGGCCCTGAAGATCCATACTTAGGATTAAGTCCCATGAAAACCATCTTGTTCAATTTCTGTATATTTGCTTTGCTCTTAGGACTTTGTTTAGAGAAACTGCCTGTTTCATCCTCTACCAGTAATCTCCATGTGGACCGGGAGCAGGATGTCATCACCTGCTATGAGAAAGCTGGGGACATTGCACTCTTGTACCTCCAGGAGATAGAAAGGGTAAGTAAGAGACATATGTTCATTCCAGCCAATATCATCCCGCTCCATGTGCCCACATCAAATCATGGGAATAGTAGCCTACCACTGGAAAGAAAGCCTTTGGCTTACTTGTCTGCCTCTGGGTACAAACTCTGCTTGTATTCCTGAGTGTTATGGAGAAAGTGGTCATAGGTATGGTATTTATGAAAATAACTGGGTCAGTGTGTATTTGCAGATATGACAGTATGGGCTGTCCATATCTTTACCACGCTTATTCTCCCGGGTTAAGATTCATGCATCTTTGCATGAACTTCACACCAGCAGGTATTTACCTGGGTTTTGGGTAGCTTTACCTTGATAGTGTGGCAGAGGTCTGCTGGGGCTTTAACTAGTCTGTTTGGAGTAGGTTGTATGTCTCCTGAGACTGTCCGCAGAGGACCTAGCAGTCAAGTGGTCTGTGTCAGGATAAGGAAAAGTAGCAACTGACAAGAATGTCACGGAAGCAGAAACCGAGTGAGCAGAATTGACTTGAGGCTTGATAGGGTCAGAGATGAGGCCAGGGATGGGGTCAGGGATGAAGTTAAGGATGAGGCCAGGGATAGGGTTAGGGCTGGGATCAGGACTGGGGCCAGGACTGGGGTCAGGACTGGGGCCAGGGCTGGGGTCAGGGCTTGGGTCAGGACTGGGGTCAGGGATGAGTCCGGGGATGGGGTCAGGGATAAGGTCAGGGATGAGGTCAGGGATGGGGTCAGGGATGAGTCCAGGACTGAGTCCAGGGATGGGGTCAGGATTGAGACCAAGGCAGGGGTCAGGGCTGGGATCAGGGATGAGGTCAGGGGTGGAGTCAGGGATGGGGTCAGTGATGGGATCAGGGATGAGGTCAGGGATGGGGTCAGGGATGAGGTCAGGGCTGGGGTCAGGGCTGGGGTCAGGGATAAGGTCAGGGATAGGGTCGGGTATAAAGTCAGGGTCGGGGTCAGGGATGGGGTCAGGGGAAGGGTTGGGCATGAAGTCAGGGTCGGGGTCAGGGATGGGGTCAGGGATAGGGTCAGGGGTAGGGTCGGGCATGAAGTCAGGGTCGGGGTCAGGGATAGGGTCGGGGTAGGGTCGGGCATGAGGTCAGGGATGGGGTCAGGGATGGGTGGGTTCTTACCTGTTCAGAGGGATCTATCTTTCCAACCTGCTCTTTACAGAGTTTCTTCTCAGCTCAGCCTTAGTTTTTCCCATCTGTAAAAAGCTCATAAAAAATAGTACTATCTCATGAAGTTCATGTAAGACGTCTATAAGGTCATGTATATAAAGACACTTAGTCTAGGTCTAGGAACATACTAGATTCTTGGCGTCAGTGATTTGTAATGACAATAACTCTGAAGTTTCTTCTGTAGCAGTTTCCCAGGCGTTAGCCAAAACTGGACTGTAATCTTAACCCTCTCAGATCCAGATACCACCTGTGGGCTTGTTTGAAATGATAACCATTCTTGCAAGACCTGAGCATGATCAGAAGGTATGCTTCCCCTGAACTTTCTAGGCCTTGGTTTCCATAATGAGTAGAGGAAGAGGGACTACCTATGTCTGCTAGCTCCTGTAGTTTTTGTTGTTGTTTGTTGTTTGTCTTGTTTTACATGTGTAGATGGGAAGTAATTCTTATGTAAATCATTTTAGAGTGTGTTGGTGGATATAACATACTTTGACAGGGAAAGCAGAATAGAATTGCAGAAACTGGAGAGTGGATGGGAACCGTGGAGAATCATGGGATGGCCTTACCGAGCCGTGGCTATAGGACACAGTGTTTGGAAGCTCTGGTTGCTCTCTGGCTGGTATGTGGTTCCATCAGAAGGTCCTATTGAGAAGTGGATTTTGTTGTCGTCATTCAGAGTTGCTGTACTGATTGTCAGGGATATGATTATGCAGGCTGGTTTTGAAGTCTGTCTCCTCCCCCGGCCTGCCTGTCATGGCCAGCACGTGGCTGTGGACATTCAGTTCATCCTGACTGAGATTTGCTTCTGGCCACATCTCAGCTTTCTCAGAGATCTTTATTTTTCAACTTACCATTTAGTTGGCCACTTTGGAGCTGCCCTTCCCTGACAGGGACATAGGGGTTCATCTGTCACATGTGTCTGCAAGGATATAGGAAGTGGCAGATGGGATCTACTGCCTGTTGTAGTCATTTCTAACTCCCCAGTTACTGTTGAGTTCTTCAGCTGAACAGCAAGGAAATTCATATAATCATGGAATTCCAAAGACGCCTCCCTTCCTTCTCGATCATAGGAGGGCTATAGTAATCATTGGAGATACATTTTGAAAAGAAAATTAAGGACCCAGGATACCCAGCAAGTTTGGTCAAAGCTATATTAGAAATCAACTCTTTCATTACACCTAGTTAGGTCTCTAGGCCACTGCAAAGTCACACTGGACTGTCACCTTCTCACCATCCACACACCCTCCCTGTGGAATACACTCCACTGGTACCCACTGTGAGAACCTTGGCTCTCAGTACCACAGACCAGCTCCTTCCGCAGTCCACAATGAAATCTCAGCCTTCCTACATGAATCTTTCTGGCTCTGACTTTTTAATATGTGTTTCCTTCATGGACCAGTTCAGAATTCACAAGAGAGAGGTTGAATGAGCCAGACATCTGTTTCTGCTGCGATAGGAACTCAAGACGTATGTTGGTCAGTCTAGAATCTGGGAAAATTGGACTTATTGGAGGTTCAGGGATTCATAGACCTTATTTGTTTTTAAATCTTTGATCTCAGCCGACTTGATTTTGAACTTTTAAAGAATTAAGCTGAAGTAAAAACAAAAATAAACTCTGAAAGGAGAAAAAGCCCTGGCAAGTCTGGGACAAACAGAGCCTGGCCTTTGAACCATCCTGGAGAAAAAAAATCTGATATGCCTTTGCCTTGCTGGTCACTGCCAGAGGCAGAGACAGTGTACAGCGGCTTCCCCTCCCCTCCTACCATGCTGAGGTGAGGAAGTTGCTGTCTGCCAGGACTTATCTTCGGCCCTTTATTCATGACCATTGGCTCTTAAGATTGTTAACTAGTGAAAATAGAATTTTGGGAGAACATCACCCTCGGAGCTGCTGTGCAGAAGGGCAGTGGCTGACCCTTCAGAAAGGGGCTGATCCCACCTTTCCCTTGAGTCTGCAGCTTAAGCCGTGAGGAGCGGCCGAGCAGGCCTGTGAGCTGGTGCTGGGATCCTGTTGCAGACGCCGCTTAGCCGTGAGACTTGAAGGCATGTCACTTAGCCTCTCTGTGTTCAGGAGCCTCAGCTATAAATAGCTGCAGTAACTGGCATGTCATTATCGTGATGAGCGGCCAGCTCATGTATTTCCCAGTACATTGTCAGCTCACATCAAATATTAGCTTAGTGTTCATTACAGCCTTTAAAGTTCCAGCTGTTTAGATGAAAATCTGAAATATTACAAGTACATCGTCTTACTAGAAATGTAGAGACAAGTTTATGAAGTATCCTTTCAGGGTCAGGGAATTGCCCTGTCTGTACTGAAACCTGCTTTTCCTGTTTCGAGGTTCTGGGGTGTCCTTCACACCCGGATGGACTTTGGCCTGTTTGTTTATTTCTTGTGCTTCAGCTTTTAATTTTCATAGCAGAACTAGCGGGAGATGAGTTATCTGATTTCAAAAGCCTAGAGATCTGTCCTTCACAGAGGATGGTTGTATACCAGGGAGCATGCGGGGTGCTGGCCCTGGTTCTTCCTCCTCCTGGTCCAAATGTGGAGGCAGGGTCAAGGGAGATGAGTCTGTGAGAGCTGTGTGTTAAAATGTTTGTTTAGAGCTGTCCTTGTTAAGTTAGGGTCATAGAGATATGAGCTGATGATGTTCTCTGATAGCTTGTTATCTGAAAGAGAATAAAATATAGCAAACATATGTAAAATAATTTGATCAGACAAATCAAATCAGATAGCGTTAACAGTGACACAGGGTGGCTTTGATTAGTTTCTATTCAGATAGAGGTAGCATGCCAACAGCAAACAAAGTTTTCTGCCCTGTAAGGTACTGCTGGCGGTGCAGAGACATGGATAAAGATGACCTCATCCTCGCTGTCTTAACCTGAGCCCTGCTTTTGGCACATGAAGTCATCCTGTCTTTGGGCTTTGCATATTCTGCCTGGCCAGCTGGTGGTGGCATTCTAGAGCAGGAGCAGGGCCAGGGTGCAACTCTACCCTCTGCTGACAGTTTATTTCTTCACACCCAATTTTGGAAAAGAAGCTAAAGCTAAACTGCCAGGCATTTCTGTTTCTAGGCTAACTTAGTGCTAAAGTTCCACGAAGAAACACCAGGTCCCCAAGTATTACAGAGCGTACCCCAGATTCCTTCTCCTCAATGAGCAGCTCAGAGAGCACAGGTCACGACTTGACTTTATGATGTCTGCTATGCAAGGGAACTTGAGTGGCGCAGCTGAGTGACGGATCCACAGTGGATTAGATTAAGGTCAGTGTGTGTCTTGAATTCAAGCTCGGCGCTCTGCTGAGAGAGGCAGAGCTTGAGTTGAGGACACAAGCACTGTACCCATTCCTTTCCAAGGTGACACAGTCAAGAGACCATGTTCTCAGCTTCCGTCACCTCAGCCGACACAGAGCACAGGCCAGCACATGAACATTTCCTTACGGACATGTCCAGAGATGGACCGGCTAGCCTCTGCTCTAGCACCACTGATTCTGAGCCTGACGTCTGGCTGCCTGGACCCGTATTGTACAACATTCCAGAAAAGCCTACTAACCAGAAAGGAATAATCACTTATGTTCATGCTTGTGCATTGTTGTAATCAAATCATCCCTTAAAATAGTGAAGCATTTTCTGTCTGTCTTATCCTCAGTTTATATTACATTTTACATTACTTTCATGGTTATTTATTATTTCAAGTGATGCCTTAATATTGGGTCTGACTTGGAACCTTTTCTCAGGCAGCTTTTCCATTGCTTTATTTACATTATTTCCTAGGGGCAAATTTCTAGAATTGGGAATAGTTTACCATTCTTGTTGCCATGTACCGGGGCCATTAGTTTGGCAGTTCAGGAGACTAAGTGTTGCTTTGCATTTTGGCAAATTGTTACAAAATTATTTTCTAGGTGAACAGAGTGTCTTGCAAGCTTAGTTTACATTTTTAATTATTAATGGGATTGATATTTCCCCCATATTTGCTTTATTATTATTATTATTATTATATTAATAGTATCAGTGAGATTTAACTCAGTGGGAAAATGTGTTTGCTGCCAAGCCAAAAGACCTGAATTCAATTATCAGTCAGGAGTCGTATGCTAGGAGAGCATCAACTCCTACAAATTGTCCTCTAACTCACCCACTTGCTCTGCAGTGTATGCAATACCCCTACATGCAATAAGTGAATAAATGTGATAATTTTAGAGAATAGTGTTGCTGAGGCATGATTTACACATTGTATAATTCATCCATTTAAATTGTATAATTCTGTGTAGCTTTTTGTTTATCCACTTGTTTATTTATGTAGATGAGATAGGATCTCACCTAAGCTCACAGCATCCTGCTACCTCAGCTCCTGAAGTAGCTGGGACCACAGGCACACATTAGTGTGCCCAGCCATACACACTGTGATTATATGCAGAGCTGTGTGAGCATCTCTAGTATTTAATCCCAGGATATTTTATTTAGATATTCATCTAAAAGGAAGCCTTGTACCCACCTGCAGTCACTCTCCATTCCATCCCTTCTCACAGCATGGAGCCCTTGCTAACCTTTCTGCTTCTACAAATGTGCATGTTTCATATAAATTCATATAGTACGTGATCTATGATGACTAGCTTCTTTGACTTAGCATAAAGTTCTCAAGATCTGTTGTTGCTGTAGCAAGCACTGGTACTTTTTATTGTCATGTACTCTTTTATTGTATTTATTATATTTTGTATTAATTCACTTTTTGTTTTTAATTATGTGTCTGTGTGTGGGTTTTTTCATGTAAGGGCAGTGCCTATGGAGACTAGAAGAGAGTATAAGATCTCCTGGAGCTGAAGTTATAAGCATTTGTGAACCACCAGACAGGGATGCTGGGAGGCAAACTTAGGTCCTCCACAAGAGCAGTACACAATCTTAACCATTAAGTTCTAAGTTCTAATATTATTATTATTATTATTATTAAAACTTGGATGTTAGAATACCGCTCCCATCTAGGATTTCAAAAGTTTTCTACTTTTCCATATTTAAAAAGAATTAACTCCCAAATCAAGATTAGGGTTCAGTTTGATATAATGGATATGATTAAAATTTTTGTTGTAAAAGTCAATGTCTCTTTGGGAGGTTTGAATGAGAATGACTTCCCTAAGTGCATAGATTTGAATACTTGGTTACTACTGAGTGGCACTATTTGAAAAGATTAGGAGGTGTGGCCTTATTGGAGGAAGTGGTCAGTAGGGTTGGGACTTTGAGGTTTTAAAAAGCCCATTCCAAGCCTGGTGGCTCTCCCCTCCCTCCCCCCCCCCACCACTGCCAGTGTATCCAGAACTCTCAGCTCCTTCTCCATACCTCTCTGCAGACTACCACACTCCCCCACCATGATGACAATGGACTAAACCTCTAAAACTGTAAGTCAGGCCCATTTAAATGCTTTCTTTTATAAGACTTGCTGTGGTCATAGTGTCCCTTCACAGCGATAAAACACTGACTAAGACAAGGGTTGCCAGGGGGAGTGGACTATGCTGTCACAGGTCTGACAGTGCTGTTTGTTGGCAGAATGGATTTTGAGACTTTGACTGAGAAAAGCAGTTAAATGCCTTAAGTGGGACTTAATGTGTCTTACTAGGTGACGGCCCAGCTAAAGTGATGTCAGTGGAGAAGAATGTAACAGATGGCCTAGAGACTGGTCTTGTGGTATTTGATGACTAATGTGGCTGCTTTCTGCCCTGTTCAAAAGAGTCTGCCTGAGGCTAAATTGAAGAGTTTGGGATTAATGGTGTTGACACAGGAGATTTCAAAACAGATTTCGAAATATTGACTCTGTTGTGTGGTTTTTAGTGGTCAGTCGTATGCAAATCTATAATCTATAATGAGCAAGAAAATATTAAAAAATGTATATTTTGAGGAAAAAAGGAGCACCTGGAAGTGTAATAGAGGCAAGTCCAGAGTTAAAAACTTTAAAGAAAAGCCTGATGCTAAATGGAATACAGGAGTGTCTGAGGCCAAGACCCCATCCAGCTAAATGTCCAAATTATAAAAAAGAGTTAAAGAAAAGCATAAGCCAGTGGTTCTCAATCTGTGGGCCACACAACTCCTTTGGAGGCAAATGACCCCCACAGGGCTCACCTAAGACAGTCAGAAAACACAGATATTTGCACTTCAATTCATAACAGTAGAAAATTACAGTTATGAATTAGCAATGAAGATAATTTTATATCTCGGGGTCACCACAGCATGAGGAGCCTGTTTTAAAGAGATGCAGCATCAGGAAGGTTGAGAACCAATGGCTTAAGCAGTGAAGAAAACCAACAACAGAAAGCTGATGCAGATGTGAGTGAAAGGCGGGTTCCAGCCTCGGCAGGCCGCTTGGCCCAGGGCAGGGCGAGGCGGGGCGGGGCGGGGCAGGGCACCTTCATGAAGAAGCTGCAGAGCCCTAAGGACCTCCCACCCCAGGAGGGCCAGGCTCCCAGCCTGCAGGAGGAGAGGAGCTGTTGATGTGGGAAGACTCAAGACAACTCCGATGTCGGAGATGGCGTTGGGCCGGCGTGGAGTCACGATCAGCCCCAGGAGGAGAGGACACCCACGTGCGCTCCATGCCGCATTGCCACAGAGTGTTTTATGTCCATGCATCCAGTTAATTACACGAGTTAGTCAGGAGTTTTTACAAAATAAATTAGATGGTTTTGCCCAACTGTAGGTTATTGTAAGTGTTCAGAGTATGTATAAGGTAGATTAGGCCAAGCTGAGATGCCCAGTTAGCTATGTTAAGTGTTTTTCCAACTTATGATACGTTTATCAAAATTAACCTGTTGGAAATTGAGGAGTTTCTCTAAGGATTATATGTGATGATTAAGAGACGTACAGTTCAGGAAGATGATTTATCATCTTAATGGGGAGAAGCATGGTGCCGTAAAGAAACTGTAATCATTTCAGTACATTCAAAGAAAGCATTGGATAAAATCCAGCACCCGTTTTGCTAATGAGAAAAGGCAGCCAATAGTCCAGAAATGGGTGGGAATTTACTCAGCCTGGGGATAGGGTACATACCCTGAAGATCAGGGACAAGAAAATTAATTTCTTTTTGGTTGCTTCTGCTTGATGTGTTACTAGGAATTCTTCCCATTATGTTTTGGTCAGCAAAAGCAATGAAGGGCATCTAGATCAGAAATTCCTTGTCAGATAATATGACTATATATACCCAAAATCCGCATACACAAATCTGTTGGAGCTAATAAACAAATTCAGCAGGGTCATAGGATATCAAGATTAGTACATAAAGTCATGTGTTTCTTTCTTTTTTTTTTTTAAATTTATTTATTTATTCGTTATAAGTACACTGTAGCTGTCTTCAGACACTCCAGAAGAGGGCATCAGATCTCGTTACAGATGGTTGTGAGCCACCATGTGTTTACTGGGATTTGAACTCAGGATCTCTGGAAGAGCAGTCAGTGCCCTTAGCCGCTGAGCCATCTCTCCAGCCCCAAGTCTTGTGTTTCAACAATGAATGATACTAAACTTAAAATTAGAGCATGTCCACTAACATCAGAAGATTAAAATCTATAGGAATACATGTAACACAAACATGTGAACTAGAAGTTTTTTTAAAAAGTGTTAAGTAGAAAAGGACTCCTCAGTAAGCAAAAGATAACCCATACTCATGGGTTCAAGTGCTCAGCCTGATAAAATGATAGCGTTCTGGAAATGGATCCACAAAGTCCGAGTAATTATCAAAATGTGATCTACAAGAAGAAAAAAAAAATCAACAAGCTGGTTATTTGTGTGAAATTTCAGAGGAGCCAGAGCAGCCAAAACAAGTCTTGAAAAAGACGAATCGAGTTGTAAGATAAATACTTCCTGACCTCTGAACTTACTACAAAGCTACCATTATCAGCGCTTGGCATAGACCTGGGTGCAGTTTGGAGGTAAAGCGATGGTAGCACCAAAACCAAACCAACCAACCAAACAAACAAATATAAGGGCATCCAACTGTTCCTCTATCTATCTATCTATCTATCTATCTATCTATCTATCTATCTATCTATCTATCTATCTATCTATCAATCATGTATTTATCTCAATCAGATATTTATATAAGAATATAAAAATGGTAACAAAAAAGTGAGACTCTTAAATCTAAAAATAGCAATGTAATAAAAGTAAATGAAGGAAAAGTCAAAATAGAAAGCATGGATGTACTAATCTCACTATCTATGTCATGGGTCATTAGTTACCATATAAAGCTAAAATATGTAGGTAAAAACTAATTATCTCCCCCTTTCCTTGCATGTATATAGTTTTTATACACACATACTAATGTACCTATAGCTATAATAAAATTTGTATTTAACTTTGAGACTTTTAATGAGTTATATGAACAGAATTATTTGGGGGCCTGGAAATGTAGTTTGGTGGTAGAGTGTGAGCCTGGCTGGCATTTGTGAACCCTGAACTGGATCCCCACTTCCAGGAAAGAAACTCCTGATTCCATGACTACTTTGGTTACACTTTAATTACTTTTGTCAAGATTAACAAAATTACATATAATGGCTTAAATTCAAAGCTAGAATTTATAAGATGGCCTCTTTTTTGTAAAATGTTTTTGTCTCTGCTTAATACATATGTCCAGAGATAGTTATTCAGCAGATGTTTACATAGAATTGTGAGGTAGTTTTTAATTCCATTTGGACTGTACTGATTTATTTTTACGTTTGAGTATTACAGTATTTCAAAAGTAAAAGCCATTGTCAAAAGAACATAGTGATTTGAAAAGTTTCAGTGTTGGACCTCCAGGTTGCGCAGTTGCTACATGAGTCTGAAATCCTAAAGAAGACCTGGATTAGAAATCAAATTGGGGAGTTGGTCATGTGCCAGTAAATTTTGAAGCTCACAGTAATGGATGCTATCATCTCCAGATAGACATAGGAGAGAATGGGGAAGAGCCTATGCTTCTCCAACACTGGACACTTGGCAGAGGAGGAGCTGCAGTGGAGAAGAGATGCCTGTCCCTGGGGAAGGAACACTGACTGCAGAGTTGGCCAAGAGCCTGGGATGGTGGATTAGCTGCTGGGATGTAGTGTAGATGCAACCACCTGGATCTCATTCTCCAAAGAGATGTGCTTCCTGCTGTGGTGCATTCTTTTGTGCCCAGAGGAAAATTTGTAGATCACAGAGCCAGCAATTGCTTCACTCACTTATCCTTGGAGAGTAATTTCGAAACCTTTAGGATATTTGGGTTTGAATCTTTTAAGGAGCTACTGATTTCCAGAAAACAAGAGCAGCATGTTTGCATGGGTGGTTTTTAAATGTGCTGTGGGTCTGATTCCCTCTGAGAAATGCTTTGACTCCTGAGTTTAAAGAGAGTTGCTGATGTGTGTTTACTGTTCACTCTAAACTCAGCTTGGAGTCTTTTACCTGAGGAGTTGGCAGTTTCGTCTGTTCTGTTCTTTTTTGTTTTGTTTTGTTTTGGGTTTTTGTCTTGTTTTGGTTTGTTTTCAGAACTAAAGATTTAATCTTTTCAACCTGGCTATCCATGGTTTCCCAAGGCCATGCTTAGGGAGAGAGGGTTATTTCTTCAGCATTTTCTTTGAGTGTAGATGAATAGCACTCAGCCTTCTGGCCTGAGCCCTGCAGCCTGGTGGGTTTGTGTTCTGGTGAATTCCAGAGTTAGTGCCAATTGCGTCATGTGATGGCTCCAGGAGGAGGAATGAGTCCGCCTGCCTGACCAGAGCCATCGCTCGGCAATGACTTCCTGCTCTTGGCTAAGACCGCTTCTGCTTCACTCAGCCTCCCTGGCAATGTCTTGGTATTTAGCAAAGACTCGATAATTCTGCTGGTACCATGCTCTGAGCTCTCGGAGTCAGCGTGCTACAGGGCTGCCCAGATGCCCCCTGTGGTAGAAGTCATCTCTGCTGCTAATGCCCACACTCAAAGACTGCACCTGTCTCTGCCAGAGGACGTTGGTTGTTCAAGTCTTCCAGTGTGTTTGGAGCTAGGGTTTGAAGGAAGCAGCCATTGATCTGTATTTGATTAGTTTTCCAATTCTCTCCCCTTCTAGGTAATACTAACTAATATTCAGAACAGAAGCCCTAAGCCTGGCCCTGCTCCCCACGATCAAGAACTAGGTTTTTTCCTAGAAACAGGACTTCAGAGAGCCCATGTCCTCTATTTCAAAAATGGGTAAGCTTTCTTTGTTGTTGCTTTAAATTCACTTCCTAAGAAGGAAAACAGTCTTTTAATATGGCTCAGTTGTTAGAACAAAGTGATTTTAAATATGAATTATAAAACTGGGGAGATGGCTCAGTGGGTAAAGCGCTTGCCCCACAAGCAGGAGGACCCACATCTATGTAAGAACTGGGCATGGCGGACTTACCTACAGCCCCAGTACTGGGGAGTGGAGACAGGTGGGTCCCAGGGCCTAGCTGGCCAGCTAGTCTAGCCTCACCAGTGAGCTCTAAAGAACCAGGGTAGAGTGTGATAGAATAAGACATCACACACGCACACACGCACGCACGCAGGCACGCACGTGCCCACTATGTGATATAATTGGAATGTTTTGTAAAAAGAATTAACATTGGTTTTTTTGTGTGTCCTCTCTACCCGACTCTCTTGACTTCCTGTGAGGTTTGAAGGTGGAGAGGAGGGAGGAAGACACTTGGGTGACTATGAACTCCAAGAAGGGAGCTCGAGACAGGGCTACTGGTACTGATAGAGCCATGTCTGAGATGCCCTTTCTCCATGTGAGTGACACTGCCTCTCCAGTTCATCAAGGGAAGCCCAGAACATAGAATCCCTTTCTGAACAGTTCCGAAAACTGGATTTGAAAGCAAAAGAGTTCAGGACCTGACCATTAGGACCCTTTCTCCTCAGACTGCCTTTGAGAGTGTTCGGAAAGGGATGCAGAACATGGATGGAAGGGCTGGCTCTCTAAGGCTTTGACATCTCTTTTCCTTTTGTGTTGTTCTTGTGAGAAATGTGCTGATTCGGCTCACATCTCCTCAGTTGTCCTTGTTTTGACTTGTGCTGCAGGATAGATGTGCATGAAGACCAACAGTAGGTATCTGCTTTCTCTGTAGCTTCTCCAAGGCTTTGCATGGGAGGCCCTAGACGCCTGTCCCCTCCCTCTAGGAGTCCAGTAGTGCTTTGACTGACAGGAGGGACACAAGTTCCCCTCTGGCACAGTGAACACTGGAGCTAGCTGCTTTCTCTCCATTCTCAAGAGCTTTAAACCTTGAGGTGTAGCTCTCAGAAGGGTCTTCCTGGTAACTCACTCATGCATGCACCCATTTGATATTTATGGAAAATAAAATCTTAGATTCCAAATCTTATTAAAGTCTTTGAGAAGAAAGATCTGCTTTGCTCCAAAGTTCACTGGCTCGGCTCAGCATGGCCTACCAAAGACCATAATGAACGTCCCAAGGTTTGGCTAGCTTTGTGGTTTGGCACAAAGAGACTCTCAAATATGATCTCATCTGCCACTGACTGAGATCGTCTGAGCAATGACGCATGTCCCCTAGTCTATTTTCTGCTTCTGTAAATGGAAGGAGAGGGAGGGGAAAGGGGATGTTTTTCTAGTCATCGGTTTCTTCTCCTTTTTACAATAAATGATGGCCATCACAGAGAAACCCTTCTTTATCTCTAACCTGTGTGTGTGTGCAGGGTGGGAGGGGGAGGGGGGCAGTGGGTATTGATATGGAAATCCAGAGGGAGAAATCAGTTCCATTGGGAATCCCAGGGGCCAAATCACTACCTTCCGCAGGAAACGCCTTCTGTGTGAGTAACCCTGTGGGCTGGACAGCTCACTTTGATTGTTGAAGCCTGTTTTAGGGAGGTGGGTTGTACATGGGATTGTTGAGCTCTGACCTCATCCTTGGGAATGCCAGCTGCCCACTGGGCTCAACTAAGGTAGTAATAAGAGGTTTGCATCAGTCACATACAGTGGATTGCTTTATGACTTATTTCCTGTGCATTTTCCTTTACAAAGTGTGAGGAAGTGCCCTCTGACACAGTCCTCTGGGCTTGCGTACCTTTGAAGCCTTTCTTCTTTCCTTTCACTTTCCTCCTCCATCCTCCACAGACCAGCTACTCCAATGGTTCCTCCCATCTACAGTGTTCAAAGTCTGGACTTGGCCACATTTGTGGGAGCGACTACACATGTGGAGAAGGGAGTCCATGTTGAAGCCCAAAGTGGTTTTGGATGCTCCCAGTACCCTAGGGCACTTGGCTCATGTTGGTGGCTTTCTCGGGGCCCTAGGACCACTCAGAGAGGGTCAGCTGTCACCGGACATTGAACACCATAGAGGAGATGCTGTCATATGTTCTGGGGCAACCCACAGTTCTATCTTTTGGTGCACTGCTTTTTTTGTTATTTCTCTTTATTTCTTTTTTTCTGTGTGGATGAACACAGTGATTTTCAGTGGTAAGAAAGTATAATGTAGACAAGTTTGGTGATGAGAGATGGAAATGGATAAAATATCTTAGAAACTTACTCAATTCCATACTTAGCATTTGGGTGATTCTTACGAACTCTCTGAGTTGTGGGAATGAATCTTATCTTTTATAATTCCCAGTCTTCCCAGGAGTGACTATCACTGTCCTTGAGTATCTTCTGGGGAACCTGAGACCAACATCAGCTCCTGGCCCTGGTGTCTAATGCTGCCCACCTGCCTTGACTTTGTATTCACTGTTCCTCCTCACACCACCGCCCCACTCACCTCCCTGCTGCCCTGTGAGCCCCTTTCCTCCCTCCCCTCCTTTTGGTGGTACTTTAATTCCCCTTCCATCCCTCTGGTCACCATTCAGGCCTCTATCATTCCCAGCCTTCATGTCCGAGGAGTCCTTGGATATGGCCAGACTTAGAATGAACTCACATATCTTTCATATGTATTTCTCTGATCTCCTTGAGTGGCAGCTGCAAGCCTGTCAAGAATGAAAACATTCTATCAGCTGTGTGTGGTGGTGCATACCTGTAACTCAGGAGACTGGAGGAGGAGGACTTCAAGTTCAAGGTCAGCCTGAACAACTTAGTGCTATACTTTTTAAGAAGAAAAGGATATGAGCTGTAACACAGTGGTAGGAACAGGAAGCCTGGGCTAAACCCAGCAAAATATTATTTGCCTGTCTGCCTCATCTGTCTGCTTCAGCTGACTATCAGCTAAAAAGTATCATGAGATTTAAGCCAGTTGAAGTAGTGGCTTATAGAAAAGCAGGTTTCATTTGGTTGCTGGGCTCTATAGGTCTGAGGTTGGAACTGGACATTTGTCTACAGTTCCTGGACCTGATCTTGGCAGGTCACTTCCCACCGACAACATGTCTTAGTTAGGGTTTTACTGCTATGAACAGAGACCATGACCAAGGCAACTCTTGTAAGGACAATATTTAATTGGGTCTGGCTTACAGGTTCAGAGGTTCAGTCCATTATCATTGAGGCAAGAACATGATGGCGTCCAGGCAGGCATGGTGCAGGAGGAGCTGAGAGTTCTACATCTTCATCTGAAGGCTGCTAGGAGAAGATTGGCTTCCAGGCAGCTAGGATGAGGGTCTTAAAGCCCACACCCACAGTGATGTATTTCCTCCAACAAGGCCACACCCACTCCAACAAGCCCACACCTCCACATAGTGCCACTCCCTGGGCCAAGCATATTCAAACCACCATACAACATATTGGTGTTCTTGGGGAAGCAGTTAGGGCTGACTGGATTTCTTGTTGAAAAGCAGAGTCCTCTCTAGACAGTACAGCCAATGGCAAAGAATGGTTTCTTCCTGTCAGCCTTCCTAGGAAAAGAGAAATGTTCCTTCCCTACTTGAGTCACCACTCAGAGCTAGAATCACCAGAGAAGTTTGACTTGGCTGGGGTTGGTGGTGATAGTAGAAGGGTGGTGGGGTGGGTAGTCATCGACTACATTACATTTTGCTTCAGGCTATTCAACCATCTGCTGTAAACCCAGGGCAGCAAAGGACATTTCTCCTAACTTTGCTTTTGTCAGCCTTGTCAGGTATGCTGGGTGCCTCCTCTGCCTCCTAAATGCTTACCTTCCCTAAGCAGGGAGGGTAAGCATTGGTTAAATTGAAAATCTCTTAGCTCTTGGGAGACAAGCCTGTTAGATTGTACCATTGGCTAGAGTGCCTCTCATTCTGCATGGAAGGCCCTTACTCAAAGAAGGCAGCATGGATGAAGCAGATGTGGGCCCCCCCGAGGTGCTTACAGGTTATACAAGAGCTTTAGGAATTCCGTTTTGTTTTGTTTTTTTATTTTTTATTGAAAAATGAAGTAAAAATATTTTATGATAAAATTAAAGATTTACATGGAAAATGTTTCTGACAAGATTGAAGAAGCATATAGAAAAACACATTAAGATTGACAATTTTCATGGAAAATTAAAGAGTAAAATGGTAGACATAAAAAAACATTGCTAAATTAATTGAAAAAGGAAGTAGAAACATTTTATGACAGAATTCAAGATTTACATGGGAAATATTTCTAATAAAATTATAGAAAAATATAAAATAACATTAAAATTGAAGATTATCATGGAAAATTACAGATAAAATGGTAGGCATAAAATATTTCTAAGTTGATTGAAAGTGGAATTATAAACATTTTATGATAAAATTGAAGATCTACAAGGGAAATATTTCTGATAAAATTGAAAAAAACATATAGAAAAACATTAAAATTGAAGATTATTATGGAAAATTATACAGAAAAATGGTAGGCATAAAAATATTTCTAAGTTGATTGAAAGTGAAATTATAAACATTTTCTGATAAAATTGAAGATTTACATGGAAAATATCTCTGATAAAATTGAAGACATATATAGAAAACCACATTAAGATTGACTATTTCCCTGGAAAGACTGGATGTAGGGGAATACCAGGTCAGAGAAGCGTGAGGGGGTTGAATGGGGAACGGGGGAAGGAAGAGGGCTTATGGGACTTTTGGGGAGGGAGGAGGAACTGGGAAAGGGGAAATCATTCGGAATGTAAATAGAAAAAAAATAGAAAATAAAAATAAAAAAAAATTGACTATTTCATGGGAAAATTATACCAATAAAATGGTAGGCATAAAAATATTCCTAAGTTGAATGAAAGTGGAATTAAAAACATTTTCTGACAAACTTGAAGATTTACATAGAAATATTTCTGATAAAATTGAAGAAATATATAGAAAAATGTTAAAATTAAAGATTATCATGGAAAATAATACAGTTAAAATGGTAGACATAAAAAGATTACTAAATTGATTGAAAAAGGAATCACAAACATTTTCTGATAAAATTGAAGATTTATATGAAAAATATTTCTGTTAGATTGTTTTTTGTTGCAGAATTGAGTCCATTGATGTTATAAGATATTAAGGAATAGTGATTGTTGCTTCCTGTTATTTTTGATGTTATTTTTATGTTTGTGTGGATACTTTCTTTTGGGTTTGTTGGAAGAAGATTGCTTTCTTGCTTTTTCTAGGGTGTAGTTTCCCTCCTTGTATTGGCATTTTCCATCCATTATCCTTTGTAGGGCTGAATTTGTGGAAAGATATTGTGTAAATTTGGTTTTATCATGAAATATCTTGTTTTCTCCATCTATGGTAATTGAGAGTTTTGCTGGGTATAGTAGTTGGGGCTGGTATTTGTGTTCTCTTAGGGTCTGTATGAGATCTGCCCAGGATCTTCTAGCTTTCATCGTCTCAGGTGAGAAGTCTGGTGTAATTCTAATAGGCCTGCCTTTATAGGTTACTTGACCTTTTTCCCTTACTGCTTTTAATATTCTTTCTTTGTTTAGTGCATTTGGTGTTTTGATTATTATGTGCCAGGAGGACTTTCTGGTCTGGTTCAGTCTGTTTGGAGTTCTGTAGGTTTCTTGTATGTTCATGGACATCTCTTTCTTTAGGTTAGGGAAGTTTTCTTCTATAATTTTGTTGAAGATATTTACTGGCCCTTTAAGTTGGAAATCTTCACTCTCTTCTATACCTATAATCCTTAGGTTTGGTCTTCTCATTGTGTCCTGGATTTCCTGGATGTTTTGGCTCAGGAGCTTTTTGTATTTTGCATTTTCTTTGACTGTTGAGTCAATGTTTTCTATGTTATCTTCAGCACCTGAGATTCTTTCTTCCATCTCTTGTATTCTGTTGATGCTTGCATCTATGACTCCTGAATTCTTTCCAAGATTTTCTATCTCCAGAGATGTCTCACTTTGTGATTTCTTTATTGTTTCTACTTCCATTTTTAAATCCTGGATAGTTTTGTTCAGTTCTTTCACTTGTTTGTGTTTTCCCACAATTCTTTAAGGGATTTTTGTGTTTCCTCTTTAAGGGCTTTTACCTTTTGACCCATGGTCTCCTGTATTTCTTTAAGGGAGTTATTTATGTCCTTCTTGATGTCCTCTAACAGCATTGTGAGATGAGACTTTAGATCCAACTCTTGCTTTTCTGGTGGGTTGGGGTATCCGGGACTTGCTGTGGTGGGAAAACTGGGCTCTGATGATGCCAAGTAGCCTTGGTTTCTGTTGGTAGGGTTCTTGCGCTTGCCTTTTGCCATCTGGTTATCTCTGGTGTTAGTTGGTCTTGCTGTCTCTGGCTGGAGCTTGTCCCTCCTATGGGCCTGTAAGTCTGTGTCTGTACTCCTGGGAAACCAACTCTCTTCTGGCAGGGTCTGTGCACAGAAGACTGTGGAGCTGTCTGGTTCCCTGCTGCAAATGGCGGCCGGAAGAGAAGATTCCTGTCCCTACAGCTCCACTAATCATATGCCTTGTGCGCTCCTATCTGTACCCCTCCAGAGAGAAGGTGGAGATCTCACCTCCCCACTCAGAAGTGAAATCGCTGCTGGGAGATCACTCTCTCCTGGCAGGCTAAGCACAGAAGGCTTTGGAGCTGCCTGGTTCCCTGTTGCAGATGGCAGCTGGAAGGGGAGGAATTCCGTTTTTATAGAAAACAAACAGATCACTAATCTCTATTAAGCATCAGCTTCAAAATGGTTTAATATCTTAGATAATCTTGTTGACCTTTACAAAGTATTTAGATCAGCTCAATATAGCCTAGATATAAAAAGCAGAAAAAGAGGCTTCAAGGTCTAGGGTGGGGATAAAGAGAGAATCAGGTCTGGAAAAAGGGAAATCGGAAGCTTGCTTTTGAACTTGTTCTATTCAATATGCATCGTGAGGGGTAGCATCAGCAAGGAAAATGGACAAACAGACAGGGCCTGAATTTGAGTCTGAAAGCTTGCGTTCTGACACATTGATAATATTTAAAGCCCAGAGACAGTGAAGTCAGTGAGCACATAGCATGACTAGCCTAGTTTAGTCCAGGAGCCAGCTCAGGCATCTACGGAAGTGGGAGTGGGGTAAAGAGGAGATCTGGGAGAGAAGCTGGCAGGGGCAGGAGGGAAGTTCTGAGGGATGCTCTGTGAGAGTCAGGAGCAGTGATCACCTGCAGAGTGGTACTGAGCGTTCAGGGAGGAAGAGCAAAGGTTGAACACTGCCTTAGATAATCCTGAAAAGACCAGGTGGAGGGCAAGAGCAGAAGCTTGACTGGAGAAAGCCAGGAACAAACGATGCAGGAGATAGTGAGGTTACGTTGCATTAGTCAGGGTTCTCCAGAGTCACAAAACTAATGGAATATCTCTATATATTAAGGGAATTTATTGTAATAACTTATAGTCTGTAGTCCAACTAACCCAACAATGGGCATCTGTAAATGAAAAGTCCAAGAATCTAGTAGTTGCTCAGTCCCATAAGGCTGGGTGTTTCACTTGGTCTACGAAAGCAGGCGAAAAAGAAGAGACTTCCTTCTAATGTCCTCACGTAGGCCTCCAGCAGAAGGTGTGGCCCAGATTAAAGGTGTGTACCACTACAACTCGATCTGGAATTTACTCTGTCCCAGGCTGGCCTTGAACTCTGAGATCTGCTTCTCTCTGTCTCCTGGGATTAAAGGCATAGACTACTTTGCCTGGGCCTAAGCTTTTCATGATTACTATGCCTCAAGATCTTCATGTCAAGATCCAGGTCAGAAGCCTGTGTCTTCCAGCCTCAAAATCTAGATCACAGGTGGGCCCTCCATTTCTGGATTATAGTTCTTTCCAAATGTAGCCAAGTTGACAACCAGGAATAGCCATCACATACGTAGTCAGCCACCCACCCCAGGAAGTGCAGGGAAACTTTCCCTTTCCACTTGCTTTCTCCATGTAGAATTCTTGCTGGCAGGGTAGTTAGTAGAAAGGTGGTGGAAGATCAAATGCCAGGTGTATTAGTTTACTGTTGCTGTGATAACACACCATGACCAAGAGCGATTTATAGAAGGAAGAGTTGGTTTGGGAAAGTCCATAAGGGGAGGCATAGCAGTAGGTAACTGGGGCAGGAGGCTGGGAGATCACACTTTTATCCCTAAACACTAAGCAGAGAGGGTAAGCTGGAAGTGGCATGAGACTGTAAACTTTCACAGACCAGTCTCAGTGACATTGATATGCTTCCTCCAGCAAGGCTCCACCTCTTAAAGGCTCCATGACTTCCACAAACAGCACCACCAGGCGGTGACCAAGTGTTCAAGTGTGTAAGCCTATGGGGGACAGTTGTCTAAACACCACACCAGGCTAAGGAATATGTTTAGAGAAGCTATTGAATCATGAAAGTGGAGTGCTTCAAAGAGATAGGGACAAGGTAGTTCATTCAACAAGCATCTAGTGCCCACAGACCCATGCTCCCATCTCAGTTGGACTGGTTTGTTTTATGTGGCTTCGTAGTTATAGGTTGTATCCTGTTTCCACAGGGACCTCATTGGGAAGTAGGGGGTGTGTAGTGGGGAGGAACTTGAGTCTTCAGCTTCAAAAGGTGGTTTCTGGTAGAGTAGAATGTAGGTAGGGATCCCTTTCTGTATCTACCAGGCCACTCTGGAGATACCATATGTCACTCAGGCACTCACATATCTGGAAGACTTGACTGATGTTCACCTGTCAAGCATTTCACTTGGGCTGTCTCGGATGGAACTAGTGACGGCTGTGGCTGAGGACGTCCTGGGACTGTCGCAGCATTCAGGGTGTCTCCACCAGCTCTCCATGACTGAGATCAAAGAGTCTCAGAAATCTGTAATAAAAAGAATCAATCAAATCGCTGTTGTGTTTAAATGTGGCCTTGGGTCAGCTTCATCCCTTCATGCCATCGAAGCTTGATTATGGAGACAAAAGAGTCCTTATCAATTTTAATGATGAAACTCAAAATCTACTGCTCTCTGTGATGAAATATTGCCACAGGTCCTTGCTTTCAGTGCTTCACCAATACACTTAACTGCAAGTGTTTCAGGATCCTGTTTCTCTAGAAAGCTTTATTGCTGCTGCCCAGGTTGGGGTAGCCATGCTTGTCTGTCCTTGGCTCCAGAAGGATGGGGTAGGTCACTGTCGGCCAAAGTAGGCAGGGCTGAGCTAACTGGCGTATTAATTGCATCTCATAAAGGTCCAACCCAGAGAAGGTTTACTCAGCTATACACTGCTGCTTCCCTACCGTTAAACAACTAGACTTCCCTGAAAGTGGTCTCTTTCTGTTTCTATCTGTCTCTGTCTCTATCTCTGTCTCTGTCTCTGTCTCTCTCTCTCTCTCTCTCTCTCTCTCTGTGTGTGTGTGTGTGTGTGTGTGTGTGTGTGTGTGTGTGTTTGCTTGTTCATTCAAGTATTTATTCATCTGTCAGAACTTTATGTTAAGACATAAAGATACCTGGACTATGGTCCAGATAGCAAATGGTCCCTGTGGAATTTCCATTCCATCAGGAAAATAAATAATTGCAAATGGACTAAGCCTTTGAAAAAAGGGGGAAAAGAGGCACTACTATTTTTTCTTCTTTTGAATCTTGTAGCTTTCCTTTTAAAAGAAAATCATTTAATTTGGTGTAAAAAAATCAGAGCTAATTTGATTTTTGGGGATCATTTCCTAATGCCTCTTGATCTAACTGGAGATGGATTCCCCCAGGAAGGGCACACATATCAGTGGTAGTGTGTGCAGACCAGTTCTTGAACTGCGCTCTGGGGAGAGTGGTGTGATATGAAGAAATGATTCCAGGAAGCACACGTTGTAGGTGGAGGAGTGCTGTGCTGGTCACTGTCCCTGAATTACAGATGTGTTGTGGCAGTCACCTGTTTGAGATACGGTGGTAAACAGCTAAACAAACCCTTGCTTTGAGAGAGGAATCCAATCATCATGTTCTAAAACAGCTACAGTGCTGAACCATTGTTATATGAGATTGCCCTAGATGTGATGGTTTGGGGGAGTTTCCTTTCCTTTTCTGAACAAGTGAGGAAACCTGAAGTGTACCAGTGACCAGTCACTAATGAAGTGGCGTGGAGCATGGGTGACAAGATCCGCAGAGGCATCTTGTCCAAGCGGGCCAGCCTGTTGTGTCTGTGTTTGTCCTCTTCATCACGGGTGTGATCAGCAGCAGTTTCATGATGAGCCGTGCCTCTCAGAGGATCTTCTCTGATCTGTGAAATAGCGACCTACCAGCATGCTGCTGACCACGCTTCGTCCCATGTCTGTGAGGGGCTGAGCTGATCAATGTGTGGGAGCCTCTGGGCAGTGCCATTCCTAGACGGGAGGGCGGGGCATGTAAGAAGGCTATATTGAGCATGCGCTTGGGAGCAAGGATGCGAGTGAGCCAGCAAGTAGTGTTCCTTTGCCCTGACTTTCCTCAATGATGGTTTGTGACCTAGAAGTGTAAGCCAAATAAACTGTTTCCAACCAAAGTTGCTTTTGGCCAGAATGTTTTATCACAGCAACAGAAAAGAAACTAAAACAGGACCCGTCTGTCTAGATGTATGTACAGGAGTCAAGAGGGAAGCATGGACTGTGAGTGTTAGCAGGCCTCAGCTGCCCAGGGCTGCTTTCTGTCCATCTCTGCCAGGGACGTGTGCTGTCTGCCTCACCTGGGATTTCCAGAGCCTTCAATAGCATCTGCCCAGCGTAAGATGATAAGCACACTCAGTAGGTGTCCAAAGCTATTGTCTCCATCAGGGTCTGTAACTCCTATCGGTCCATATTTAAGTTATGAATCAGAGGTCATTGCTATAGTAAGCCATGTTGCCTGATAACATCAATGGCATTTTATCTTTACTAGGTTTCCAGGGGAAGACAATTGAAAGTTAATCCCAGGCCAGCTTCCGAGGGGCAGCGGGAGCCTGCTGCTCTCTGCCCACCTTGTTCTCTGCTCGCTTTGCTGCTTGTTTGTTGCTTACTGTGTTCACGTCTGCCTCAACTTACCAGGAGATGCGCCTCGGCAGGAACTTTTCACTGTTTTGTTTGGGGGAGAGATCCGCGCCTTCAACAGTGCCTGGCATTTAGGCAGAAATAACTATGGCCTGTAGCTCATTGTCATATATCTTCCTTAAAGCTGATTAATTCAGTGTGTACTTATTAATAACAGAGGTGCCCAGTAATGTGCTGAGGGGTGTGGAATATGAAGAGAAAAGGGTGGCCTGGAGTAGCTCCCTGGAACTTGGGTCTCTGCTCTTCCTTTTAGATGTGGGCAGGGAGATGTGTTGAGGCCAACAGGTGCTCGTCCTGAGCAGTTTCCCTTTGCTGAAGGAAGATGGAGGCTGTCGAGTATCTGTATTAGTTACTTTTTTGCTGCTGTTATAAAACACCATGACAGAAAGCAGCTTAAGGAAGAGCTTACTTTGACTTTGTGTTCCAGAGAGCTAGATGGACATGATGCTGGTGGCCATGGTGACAAGAGCAGGAAGCTGAGAGAGATCACATCTCAACCGCACACAGGAAGCAGAGAGTGTAAGCAGGAAGCTGGATGAGGCTATAAACCCTGAAAGGCTACCTCCAGTGACATACTTTCTCAGGAATTGTTCTACCTCCTAAAGGTCCCATAACTCCCCAAATAGTGCCATCAACTGGGCACTAAGTGTTCAGATACATGAGTCTATGGGAGACATTCTTATTCAAACTACCCCAGTATCAAAGAGTTTCCTGGACACCAGCAAATGGAACATATTTTCTGGGATCTTTGGCTCTCTACCTTGTCTCTGAGCTTGAAGGATGTCTTTAGTAATGCTGGTATTGTTATAGTGCCTCAAGGTGGCCCTGATGCCACCTTGTTTTTCTGTACTATGTGGACCTCCTACAGTGGGAAAGGATTTACGTGGCTTTAGTGCCTTAGGGTACTTGTTCCCACAGCTTTCCACCCCCTAATTTTTTGAAGCCTTTAAGCATGTAATTGAAATCTCATGGGTGAAGTTGGTTATAGAGGCACACAAGCATTTGGCATGTCCTTTGTAGCCATGTCTCAAGAGTAGACCTTTGAAGTAACGGACATCGGTTGCTGGCAACGAAGAATTTACAACCTGTCTGGGGAAGAAGAAAGGCGAGATTGCCCTCCCTGAGCCTGTAGGGAGCTGCCGTGGTAATTTAATGATGCATACAGTGTGGGCATCGCTGCTCTAGCGCTTGTCTAGAATGAAGTGTGTTAGCCTGCTTTCTGCCTTCCCTAGCTCACATGTCAAGTAAAATTATATTTTACAAGAAGATACCAGAAGCCCCAGGTTCCTTCAGAGATGGTTGCTTTGTCTGTCTTTCTTTTTACAGTGCCATTTTTCTCTCCATTCTTGTTTTGCAGAAATATTTTTAGCCAACAGTTAAAATTGTAGAAGGAAAAGCTGAGCTAAGGCCCAGAAGATACTGCAACATAATTTATGACTTTTTTTTTAGATATTATTAGAACTTTTTGTTAAAAGAAGAGAAAGAATTGCCATTGTCTCACAGATACCTGCATTTTTATTGATATGACAATGGCTGCTGTAGATCTGCCCACCAGGATGGAAGCCTGTGACTGTGTGTTCTCACAAAACCCTGCATCTAATGAGAAGATTTAAAGATGATGGATTAGTGTTTCCAATTGACATTTGGTTTTTCACCTTCTTCTCTATTTTAGGTTTGCATTCTCAGCTGTTAGACACAGCGCTTTCTCTGAGTTGGCACGAACACACTGTACCTTTCTTCTAGATCTTTTTCCTTCTGCCTGCCTTTGGCATCATTTGTATCCTCACTGTCTCTGAGTGGCTGGTTGATAGGTCCTCATAGCTGGTTACTTTGAATCTTGAAATGACTTCACCAATTATAATCTCCAGTCCTACCCCTAACCCCAGGCAACTGCAAATGTTCTGTCTCTACAGCTTTTCTTTTAGTAGATATTTCATATAAATGTAATCACAGTATGTATAGTCTAGATGTTCCACTTTCAGTATGGTTTTCAAATTTACCTATATTTTAGCATATATCCAAAGGGCGGTTCCTGTGTGTGTGTGTGTGTGTGTGTGTGTGTGTGTGTGTGATGCTCATATATTTGCACATGCCTGTGTGTGCATGTTCATGTGTGCACTTGTGTGAATGGGTATGTGTGTGTACATGGGTGTGCACACAAGTAGAGGTCAGAGGACAACCTTGAGTGTCGTTCCTTCAGAAGGTCTCTCAGTGGCCGTGAAGCTTTGCCATGTAGGCTAGGCTACCTGGCCTGCAAGCTTCTAGGGGTCTGCCAGTCTCTTTCTCCCATCTTACCATTGCTGGGTACACATGAACGCTACCACCCCTGGCTTGTTCTATGGCTTGGGGCAGGGGGGATCTGAACTCAAACTTGTGAAGCAAGCACTTGCATCTCCTGCCCTCAGATGCAAATGGTCATTCTATTCCCTACCATCCACTACATGTCACTATCCATTCACCAACTAATGGACATTCCCCTTGCCACTTATGGGTCACTATAGTGCTGCTGTGGACACTGTACAAACCTTGGAGAGTGTTTCCATTCCTTTGTGTTGACTCCTTGGTAAGGAATTGGTAAGTCTGTTTAGCTTTTTAGGAAATTGATCAACTCTTTGCTAGTGCAGCAATTCCATTTTACATTTCCACCAGCAATTAACGAGGGTTGCAGGTTTTTATATTCTCGTTAACACTGATGGTCGGGGCTTTTATTTAGATCCATTGTAATACATTCGTCGCATTACTCCTTTTAATGTGTGTTTACCTGGAGAATAACAACATCCGCAGCTTTTACCTGCTTATTAGCTACCCCTTTGTCTTCTGCAGTGACGTGTCTACTCACAGGGAAGCATCTAAGAGCTTTGGCTCTGTTTCCATTTGGTTTTCTTATTGAATGGTAAGAATTCTTTACACAGTCTGGATATCAGAGAGACATTTTACGAGTGTTGTCTGTCTTTATTTTAATGGTGTCAGGCGAAGAGAAAAAGATTTTCATTTTGATGAAGTTTATTTTATCAATTTTTATTTTATAGATCACCCTTTTATTAGTATGTCTAAATCTAAACAATATGTCTTATTCCAGAAGCTCTGTTGGTTTTGCCTTTATTTTAGGTCTCTAATCTGCTTAGAGGCAATAGTTGTATATGGTGTAAGGTGAGGATCTAATGATGTTTTGCATGTGATCATCCAATAGTCCAAGTACCATCTCTTGGAAAGTATACTCTTTTCCTACCCAGGTGAACCAATGCTCATTATTCGTTTCTGGGATTTCTCTCTCCTCATCACTATGTGTTGTTATACTTAAGCTAAGCCACATTGTCTTAAATATTGTAGTTGTATAAACTTTGAGATTTAGTACAATAGATCCTCTAAATATATTCTTTTTCAAAATTATTTTGGCTATTTCCAGTTTTTTGGGGGGAAGGGGATCATTGTTGTTTTATTATTGTTGTTTTGAGACAGGGTCTTTCTGTTACATAACCTTGACTGTCCTGGAACCTATGTAGATCAGGCTGGCCTAGAACTCAGAGATCTGTCTGCCTCTCTCTGACTCTAAAGTGCTGGAATTAAAGGTGTGTATCACCACACCTGGCTTGTTTTCAGTTTTTGACATTTTCATATAAGTTTTAGGCTTGTCATTTTTCTACCTCAACAAAGTCTGCCAGCATTTTGGTAAGGACTACAGTCAATCTCTGGATCAATGTGGGCTTTACACGCTCACAATAAAACCTAAGTTTACAGTAGCAGATGGTCCAATCCCATGACTCTCCAATTAGAGTAGTTTTGATTTCTCTAAAAAATGTTTTATAGAAAGTTGGTGCTACAGCATGTGTCTGTATCTGCAGCCCTGGGGAGGTGGAGACAAGAGCATCCCTGGGGCCTGCTGGCCAGCCAGTCCAGCAGTCCAGTCAATGAGCTCAAGGGATTCCATCTAAAAAAATACAGTAGAGGAGTTAAGCACTCAGTGCTTAAGAGCTCCTACTGCTCTTCCCGGGCAACTGTATTCCATTCCCAGCATCCGCATCAGGCAGCGTACAGTTGCCTCAACTCCAGCTTCAAGCAATCTGATGCCGTCTTCTGGCCTCCACAGACACCAGCACACATGTAGCAACTTACACATATACATACACATAAATTTAAAAGAATAAAAATAAATCTTTAAAAAGTTAGAGAGCCATTGAGGATGACACTCAACTCTGGCCTCTGTCTTCCACATGTACTTGTGTACACATGTACATACACAAAATAAACAAATAATTTAAAAAATAGACTTCCTAAGTGGCTGGGGAGACAGCATAGTCTCTAAAGTACCTGCAAGGGGTTGCATGCAGAACCCATATTTTAAAAGCCAGGCATGTGGCCTGTGTTTGTAATCTCAGTGCTGGAGAGATGAGGATGGCTGGAGCCTTGGAACTTGCTGTACAGCCAACCTAGCTGAATCTACAAGCACGGGTCAAAATGAGAGATCTTGTCTCAAAAAAATAAGGTGTGACAGCTTCTGGGGAACTCACACCTTCTGGCTTCTGTATATGTGCACACCAGCACATGCATGGGCACGGATGCCCCACTGCAACTTAGGGTACAGGCTGTACATTTTTATAACTCTATTCCCGAGCGTCTTTGGTTCACTTTTAAGCCACTGTGAATGGAATTGTTTCATTAGTTTCATTTTCAAATTATCCTTTTTATTTTATAAAATATTGGGTTTTTTATATATGGATGTTGTAGCCCACAAACGTGATAATCTCATTACTAGTTCTTTTTCAAATGTATTTATTTTGTGTGTTCATGTGTAGGCGAGTTGTCAGAGAACAACTTGTGGGAGTCAGTTCTCTAATCTTATCACGTGGGTCCTGGGATCTGTTGTCGGGCTTGCCAGCAGGAGCCTCTACCCTCTGAGCCATCTCGCCAGCTCCCATTAATAGCTCCTCTTAAAAAATGACTTAGGTTTCTTACATATAGGATTATGCTGTCTGTGAAGTAAACAGTTTTGCTCCATCTTTCAGAATCTTTCTTACCTTATCACACTGACAAGAATCCTCCGTTCAGTTCAGAGAAGCAGACATCCTATCTTTCTCCTGGCCCGGAGAGCAGCTTTTACTCTTTCTTGTGTACTATGCTGTTAGCTGGAGTCTGAGAGATGACTCTGTGTCCCTCTTCTTTTTGATTTGAAGTCAGTCGTATCTAATGTTACTAAAGCTGTTCCATCTCCCTTATGGTTACAGTTTACAGTGCTGTGTTGTCTTGCGTCCTGTCAGCCTGTCTGTGCCTTTGAATGAATTTGTCTCACTGTATCTCCAACATGAAGCATGTTTGATATTGCTTTCTTAATCCCATAAACTTATTGGCTTTTTCAGTGACTATTTACTCATAGTTACCTGATACAATTATTGAAATGTTGACTTTACACTGACTTTTTTGTTCTTTGCTTCTATATGTGCCCTGGGGGAGAGGCTTGGTCTTTGTTTTTTGTTTGTTTGTTTGTTTTGTCTTGTTTTGTTTTTGTCTCACTGTGGTGACCAAGATGACTTCAAACTCATGATCCTCTTGCCTCAGCCTCCTGGCTGTTAGGACCACAACTGTGCACCACGTGCCCTGCTCCTTTGTTAGTGTTTTTTTTTGGGGGGGGAACTTTTTTAAAAAAATGAATCCTCTATGGATTATAATATGCATATTAACTATCACAGTATTTCTTTTGTTTAATTCGTTACATTTTTATTCCTCCCCTCCAAGTGAGTGTGTGTGTGTGTGTGTGTGTGTGTGTGTGTTTGTGCTCGTGCATGGGTGGGGGTTAGAGGACAACTTATGAGAATTGTTTTTCTCCTTCTATCATGTGTGGTCGCAGATAACCAACTCAGGTTGTCAGGCTGCGGGGGGGGGGGAGGGGGCGGCAAATACCCTTACCTGCTAAGCCATCTCACCAACCATATTAGTAATGACTTAATTTACCCCAATATAGTTTCATTTTTTCCTTTTAAAACTTTAGTTTTTCAAAACCTATTTTATGCATATGGGTGTTTATCCTAAGGTGTGTCTGTGCACCATGTGTAGGCAGAGCCTGTAGAGACCAGAAGAGGATGTCACACCCCCTGCAATGGGAGAAGATTGTGAGCAACCAAGTAGATGCTGGCCATCAAGCCTGGGTCCTCTGGAAGAGCAGCCAGTCCTCTTAACCGCTGAGCATTCCCCTCCTTCTTGACACTCTTGGTGTCTTTGTGTTATAAACACAGCAATTCAGTAAACTGCTTTCTCTTTATATCCTCTTTTTAAAGTGGAACTTTTAAAAAGAAAAGATGTAGTCTTTTATATTTACCCACATATTGACATTTGACTGCTGTTATTAGTTTATTCCTGGGGATTCGTATTACCATCTGGTGACATTTCCTTGTAGTCTGAAGGACTTTCTTAAAATTTTATATTGCAGGTCTGTGCTTTATGAATTCTGCCACTTTTTTTTTCTGAGAATGCCTTTATTCTGTGTTGATTTCAGAAGGACAGTTTCACTGGGCATGGAAGTCTTGGTGCTTTTTCCTTTCAGCAGTTTGAGCATCTCTTCCCCATGTCTGCTAAGGAGTCACCATCACTCTCCCAGCTGCTCCCTGTGTGGGAGTCATTATTTGGGTGCTGTGCCTTTAAAGAATTTTGCCAAGCCTTTATCTTTCTGGGCTTTGTATCGTACATTGATGTTCGGTTTTCTTCAGTCTCCATTCTGTGTATTAGCAAATCTCTATTCATTTATTCTGTCATCTGAACACTCCTATCAAGCCTGCTTACAGTTTCCATGTACTGACTGAGAATTCCTTTTTATTTAGCCATTTACTTATTTATAGACAAGGTCTCATGTAGCCCAGGCTGGACTTGAACTTAGTCTTCCTGCTTTTCTTTCTTTAGTGTTTCTTACCAGCATCTGCACCACATTAGCTGTGTTTACAATCTTTAAATAATCATTTCTGGGGCTGAAGAGATGGCTCCATGGTTAAGAGCTGTGGCTGTTCTTCTAGAGTACACAGGTTCAATTCCCAGCACACACATGGCAGCTCGTAACCTTCTGTAACTCCAGTTCCAGAGTGTCTGCTACCCTCACACAGGCATACATGCAGGCGAAACATCAATATACATAAAAATAAAATAAGTGAAAGTAGACACTGTCTCAAAAAAGTTTAAAAATATCATTTCCATAAATTCTTTGATCATAAGAGTTCTGTGCAGAGGTCTGCATGTTGGCCAGTTTGGAATGGATTTGTCTTTTTTTTTTCTGTGTTTGATTATGCTTTTCTATTTTTTGCATGTCTCATAGCAATACAGTTTGATGTAGGAATGTGTATAGTACATGAATTAGAAATGCAAAGAGAATGCTGACATCATAATCAGAAAATAGAAGTAACTTAAAACCTTTCTAGCAATCATAATTATTATTGGTGGTATTGTTAGCCTAAATCTTTTACATGTAACATAGAATAAAGCAATTGAATAGTTATCGAATCTCTAATCTTAACATCCCCTGTGTTCTTGAGAACTAGAGCTCTTAGCATAGAAATATCCAAAGAAAAAACATAGTCATAAATTTGAGTGATTGAATGTGAAACATCAGTAGGAAGCCAACAGGTGTCTGTGAGTGTGGGTAGGAGGTGCTGGCCGGTTGGCGGTGGGCATCCTTGACTCCAGATGGTAATCTTGAAATCTATATTCCAGTAAAAAAGAAATTTTCATAGCATATTGAGGGCAGGTTGTATACCTTTACATGAGTCCAGGCATCAAGGGAACTATTGATGTCTTCTATGTCATGTGACAACAAGGGACCAAGCAAAGTCTTCTAGATCATGTGACAAGGACTTGGGCCAAATATGGAGTAATTCAAATTTCAGAAAGGATTAAAAAAAACTGCAGCAGGTTTATATGCTTAAATTCATAAATTCTCACTCAGGACCTAAGAAACTAAGTCATCATCTCAGTTAGGATTTCTGTTGCTGTGATAAGCACCATGACAAAAAGCAACTTGGCGAGAGGTGGGTTTATTTGGTTTGTATTTCCACATCATTGTTCATCATCAAATGAAGCCAGGGCCAGGGCCAGGGCAGGACTTCACAGCAGTAACATGGAGGCAGTGCCGAAGCAGAAGCCATGGAGGATGCAGCTTCCTGGCTTGTTGCTGGCCTTCATAGACACCTTGGCGTGTGTGTGGGGATAGGGTGAGTGGGAATAGTCTTTTATTTATTTATTTATTTATTTATTTATTTATTTATTTATTTATTTTGGTTTTTTTGAGACAGGGTTTCTCTGTATAGCCTGGCTGTCCTGGAACTCACTCTGTAGACCAGGCTGGCCTCGAACTCAGAAGTCCGCCTGCCTCTGCCTCCCAAGTGCTGGGATTAAAGGCGTGCACCACTACTGCCTGGCTCTGTTCCCCATTTTTAATTGGGTTATTTGGTTTGTTGTAGTCTAACTTCTTGAGTTCATTTTATTTTTTTTTTATATTAGCCCTCCATTGGATGTAGGGTTAGTGAAGATCTTTTCCCAATCTATAGAAAATACCACCCTAAGTGAGGTAACCCAGACACGAAAGGACATGCATGGCAGGAGCCTAGTGTAACTGTCCTCTGAGAGGCTCCACCCATCAGCTGACTGAAACAAGTGCAGAGACCCACAGTCAAACACTGAACAGAGCCCAGGGAGTCTTATGGAAGAGTTGGGGGAAGAACTGAAGGCCCTGAAGAAGATAGGAACTCCACAGGAAGACCAACAGAGTCAACGAACCTGGACCCTTGGAGGCTCTCAGAGACTGAGCCACCCACCAAAATGTACACACAGGCTGTACTGAGGCCCCCCCAGCACATATGTAGCAGATGTTCAGCTCAGTCTCCATGGGGGTCCAACAACTGAAGCTGGAGCTGTTGCCTGTGTCTGTTGAATCTCTTCTCCAGCTTGGCTGCCTGACCTGGCCTTGTGGGAGAGGATGTGCCTAACCCTGCAGAGATTTAATGGGCCAGGGCAGGAGGTAGGGAATACCCAGGGGCACCCTCTCAAAGGATAAGGGGAGAGGGATGGCTGATGGACTCTGTGAGGGGGGCGCTAGGATGGGGGACAGCCATCGGGATATAAAGTGAATAAATAAATTAATGGAGGGGAAAAAATAGAACAGAGCAGTATCCAGAAAGGGCCAGCTCCCAGGTCCCACTCATCTTGCTGAGCTGTTAGGCTGGGCTCTCCTTTCTCCTTGGAACTCTTTCCCAAGTTTGTTGAGGAAATGAGCTTCTGCCTGTCTTAGCAGGTAGGTGGGAAGCTACGGGGAAGAATGTGCAAGGTCATCTCAGCAAAAGATGATGGTGACCTTGGTAGTGATATTTATTATCTCGGGATGTCTTGGTCTGCTTCTGTCCCAGCCTGTAGGGACCAAGATGTGCCCAGAAGATTGAGTTGTCTGCTCTCTCTTGATGAAAGAGTGGTATGAAGGATAGCACATAGTGGGCCTTTTCTATAATGCACAGGGAACCCTGACCACCATCTTCTGGGCTGATTATGTACTCTGTCCAGGAAGAGTCAAATGAACAAAGCACTGTTTAGAGAACACTCTTTAGAGGTTGTCCTAGTGATGCACACGCAGACCCGCTTCGCCACTAGGCACTCAGAACAGCATCCCTTTCATCCACTGACCGGCTTCTGAGCAGTGTGTTAGCCTGTGGCAGAGACCATTCAGCGGAACTCAGCTCTCCCTAGTCCCCTCGCCTCTAGGTCTGGCCAAGCACAGTCTTCTCTATGCTCTCCTGCCTCGGGTGAGCTTGGCTTTTGCTTGTTGGAATGAGCTCTGTTCTCAAGTTTGTGTCTGGTCTGTCATCATGACAGGGCCATCTTTCAACTTTCTAGGCACTGGGTTCGATCCTAATTTTTTCTGTTTCCTGGCTCAGTGGCCATGGGCATATTTCCCCATCTTCACATCTAAGAGTGTACATGAGAAGATTTTTGATGTAGCATATAAGGAAGATCGGCTTTGATTCTGCAGTGTTTATTATTAAATCAAGCATCATAGTGCCTACTTTTGGCTTTCACCCAGTAAATGTTTATGTGTGCAGTGGAGGGCCAGATGGTCGGTGGGGGAGTTGGCACATGGTAGGAAGATGCAAGGATGATGGTTTTGAGTAGCAGGTCAGGGCTTTGGGGTACTTTCCCTTGCCCCATCAGGGGCAGGCACTTGTTCCTTTTCTCGGGTGAGGAAAAGCAGGAGAGAGCTGATAGTGGTGTTCTTCCTTCTGTGTCTGTCTGGCGTCTGGTTCTTTCCTCCTGGTCCATGTCTCCACATACCTCACATCTCACACTTCCTATCTGCCCTCCCCCTTCTCATGACCACCTCAACTTTGCCCTTTTCTTCCTCTCTAATTTTGAATTATTCACCTTTCCCAGCTCCTATCTGGGACAGCTCACAAGGGTGCCTGGTGATCCCACAGGCGCTGCACTTCCTCGACCCACATTCTGTTTCTTTCTTTCCCCCATGGAAGACACAGGGCAGTTTAATGTCATGGTCCTTCCTTTTCTACTGGTTAGTAATTGGGTGCCCATAGGCTGCCTGTGGGTAGAGTTGGGCTTGGAACCCAATGCCACCCTCAGGTTTCTACCACTTCCCATCCTGAGGCCTTTTGTTACCTAACCCCCTCTGCTACTGCTCAAATCCTTAGGGCCGTTGGGTCATGGTTTCCCAATGTCTAAAGGCCTTAATATTTCTTCAAGTGTCCCTTAGATTTCTTTTTCCATTTGTCTTAGATTTGGGGTAGTGTATGTACTGTGTTGATTTGGAAATGCATTGTCTATTTTCCACTCACTTAAGTGCACTGTACACTCTTTTCCTTGTACCTGAACTTTTAGCATGGATGTGTGTGCTTCACTTGGAAGGACCCCTTCCCTCTCTCCTTCCCCAAGGCACTGGGAGAACAGGATGGTGACAAGTACCTTTTTCTGACTTTGCTGCTCAGAACCTATGAGTATTTAGAATTGTTAGGATTCCTGCCTTCTAGACTGTCTTGCTTCTTCATTACCATGGTCTTCTAAAGTAAACACTCAATTAGCTTGGTGCTCAGTGATGCTCTGTAATTGACTGGGTCCACTTCACAGCGCAGACTGTAGAGGCCCAGCCTGTGTTCCACTTAGATGGGTTTGAGCAGGCACTTGTCGTGGTAGAGGAAATACAATGTTCTGGGACTTACTCTCATCCTTGCATTTTGCATTACAGGCTTATAAAACCTTTATAAAATGTCATTGCCAAGTTCAGTCTTTGGTTTGTCCTGGTCCTTCTTCATCAGTTCAGAGCAGTCCCCAGATACCTATGCTGAGGCAGCATAGTAAAGAGTCGCTTCCTAAACTCCATGGTTCCCCTCATGTTCAATGTTAGGATTGTCTGGAACTCACCCTCTTCCCCCAGAACACCAGTCTCTCAGGAGATGCCACCATCACCTTCCCACAGAGTGAGCACAAGGACCAGAAAGTTTCTTATCCTACTCACATGACATCAGTTATCTTTTCCTTAATTATGCCTGTGTTCGTGCTTGCATCTAGACATGTGTGTACCCCCTTAGCCATCTCACTGGCCCCGACTGTTGTCTTTTATCATTGTAGGCCCGACCCATGAATTAAGATCTTCATGAGCTATTCATTGCATTGTTGGCTTTCAGAACCTAGCAAAGGGAGTGAGGGCGTCAACCAGGGAATGCCTTTTTTTTTCCCGAAGTTAAATGATTCTGAAGAAATAAAGATTTTCCTGTATTATAAATTGGAAGGCAGAGTCTAGTATTCTCCCCTCCCCAAATGGTATACTTTGGTAAGATGTCTTAATTAGGGTTTTCCTGTGATTAAAAACCATGATCAAGAGCACCTTGGAGAGGAAAAGATTGGGTAAACCTCATAGTTTTTAGACCATCATTCAAGGCAGTCAGGGTAGGAATTCAAAGCAGGAACCTAGAGGCAGGAATTGATGCAGAGGCCATGGAGAAGTTCCGTCTACTGCATGTTCTTTATGGCTTGTTCTCTGCCCATAGTATCCTAGGCTCTCCTACATCAATCATTAATCATCAATCCTCAATCAAGAAAATCCCCCTACAGGGTCATCCCCAAGTCAGTCTGGTGGGGGCCTTTTCTCAGTGAGGTTTCCTCCTCCAACATGACTGTAGCTGACACTGACTATCATGGAGGAATATAGCCTTGATGATGGGTGGCATTTAAAAACACTTCCTCCATGCATTTAACTCACTTTCTCTTTTCATAGCAAACCAGTGAGCTGTAAAATAGATAAGAAAATGGAGACAGAGGTTCCCCTGACAGAAGATTTAAACCCACGAGGTTTGGCTCCAGAGTCAGTACTGTTTCATCTCTCATAATTTAAGTTTACAGATAAACACAAGGATTCCTAACAAATACATGGAAAGGCAATATCCCCTGTGAGAGATCCACATGGTTAGTTTGTTAAAAGTATTATTACTCTAAGGAATCCAAGAGTCCATTGGATTCTTTTGGGCTTTTGGGATTAAATTGAAGCTCATTAAGGGTCTGGCAAGATCGCTTAGTGGATAAGAGCAGTTGCTACTCTTGCAAAGTACTCAGGCTCAATTCCCAACATCCGCATCCAGAGACTCAAGGGCCCTTTCCTGGCCTCTATGGGCACAAGGCATGCAAAAAAGTACACTTTCATACATTCAGACAAAACTCTCATGAAATACAAATAAATCCTTGAGAAAATTGTACATTGTTAAGATACGATTATGTTCATGAGAGAGAAGGTTTGTTTTCTGCTCCCTGATGAGTTTCCTGTGGAGGCAGGTTTTAATGAATGTTGATGTCCTTTGGCTATCCCCAAAGGCTGGAAGGGAGGAGGATTTAAGATAGGCCACATTTTCCTGTGTTTCCTGTCCCTTAGAGATTTGGGGTCTGGTAGTGTAAAGAGGGGTTTAGAGAAGGTCGAGCTGTCTGCGGCCCTCGGCTCCTGTAGCTCTTTGCTCACTTTTCACTGTGGGCTTTCTTTTGCATATCTGTTAAATGGGATCCTTTATGTCCCTGTGATATGTGATATGTACCTGGCCCACGTGATATGAACTCCAAGAAGCTACCCTCTGTGTCTGGTTTGATGTGTTCCTGTTGCCTCCCGCTGCCTGGCCAGCTGACCAGTTATACACTTTACTTCTCATTTGTCATGAGGAAGCCTCCGTTGGTGGAGTCATCCAAAAAATGTTGTTAAGCCTACTACAGCTCTCATTAGATTGAGATGAGACATCCAGAAGCCTGGTGTGCTTGTTCACATCCCAGTTTGTCGTGGCTGTCACACCCTCCACTGCTATATCTAGGCTGCAGCTGGCTTGTCTGTAGAGTCCTTTGCTAATGAGGCCAAGGTTGAGGGTTTGATCCCTGGCCTCTGACTACAGAAGCCATCTGTCTTCACAAATGCATGTCACTGGATCTGAGGCGAAGAGTGTGTTCAGAGGGAGAAGCTAGGCTTTGCTCTGGGAAACCTGAGTATCTTTTGGTACCAGGAAGCCTGCAGTTTTCATTCCTGATCTGGAGAGCTACTTCTGATGTCATACATTTTCAGAGCGGATGATACCAAGGTTTATAGACAGAAGGAGAAGCAAGAGTCTCAAGCTGGGAACTAAGGGCTATTGACCTTCAGAAAATAGATGGTACATTTTTGTGTTTCTGTCACTTTAAATGTTAACAGTGTCCTCAGAGGGGGTTGGGGTGGGTACATCTTTCTGTGTGAGAATCTGCGTTAGCTGTTCCCTGGTAGTCACAAAAATTGACAGGGAAAGGGATTTCAGTAAGCAGGCTCCTGTTTACTCTTTTCTTTCCTGACGGTCTCCTGGCTGGCTAGCCATCAGCCGGTGTCCAGCCAGCTCTGTGAGGCTGTTGAGACCAGGAAAAATAGGTCTCAAAAAAAAAATCCAAAAGACAAACAACAACAAAAAAGCCAGACTTTGTCTCAAGGCGTTGAGCTTGTCTGGTGAGCTAACATGTGACCAGTGCTGCTAGGTAAGTTTACAGCTGTGCTGGGACCCCAGGAAGCAACACTCGCCTCTTCAAAAGGAAGCGAAGAAACACCTAAGTGAAACCTTGGCTTTGGTGTCTCGGACTCTGGATACCAAGAGAAACTTGTGGAGGTTCAAGGGCAGAAGGGGTTTTCTAAACTGCCTACAGTTTAGAAAGGTTTCCCCTCCTCCCAACCTTGACACATCCATGTCCATGTCTCTAAAACTTGTTAGCTTTAGAATCATGGCAGGCGTGTGTTGTGGCGTAGGAGGAAAGCCTGCTTGGCCTCATGCTACACAGAGCACTGTCTTGGGTGTTAAGAGGGTTTGCCATTGCACGATCTACCAGCCTAAGCTCAGTGAGGAAGAAGGACAATGAGGCAGGTAGAAAACACATCTTCCACGGATTTGGTCGTCTGGCTCCTGGTGGATAAGCAGACACCTAGCCAGCTGCTGTTTGAGGAACTTGGGATGCAGTAAAACAGGGAGGGCATAGCCTGTTCACCAGAGCATCCTCGGGGACCGCTGGAACCCAATAGGAAACCGCTCAATAGGAGAACACTCAGTTGGTGAAGCAGCCTACGTCTTATGCAGCTCAGTGCCGATCAGTAAGAAAGAAACTGGACAGAGTCAACCTGCTTCTTTGCTCGAGAGAGCTGTTGTGTTGACTCATCTTACAATTGATTTATGCTTAGAAATTCTTGACCAGAGAGAAATGGAAATTGAGTTTACTCTGGAAGGCCTGGCTCCCTTTCCTTACCATCCAGAGGGTTCACATTGAATATCTCTTATTTGCAACCCAACTTTGAGTTTTCATGGCAACTGAATTCATATTACTGTCCTGAGCCAAACTTGGAAGTAAGTAGATAATTTAGAAGTACATGGTTAAGAGCACTAACTGATCTTGCAGAGGACCTAGGTTGAGTTTCCAGGACCCACATGACAGCTTACTGTTCCACAGTATCTGATGCCTTCTCCTGACCTCTGTTGGCACTGCATGCACGGGGTACACTTATATACATTCAGGCAAAACACTCATATACTTACTTAATTAATTAATACTGCATGGTGAAGGAGAGAGTTTTTCTTTTTCTACTCATCTCCTAAGAAATGAAAGGATAAATAAAAGAAAACATGTTGAGTTTGACATTGTTAGGCCATCAGAGCCTGAAAAGTTCTCAAATCCTCTCATCCATCTCAGCGTCGGTTTTCTGTTATGAACTGATGTTGGAGCTCTGGCTCTTTTCAGAATATATCTCCCTCTTGTTGGATAGGACTCAGGAGATAATATCAAAGAGCTGTAACTGTTCAGAGTTGTAAAACAAAATTTATGCCATTGTAAGCTTATGCTAACAATGTGGATTTGGAGCTTAGCATTGGAAAATAGCTGCTTCAGAACTTCAGAGGGGGATGTGTACAGAGGGGGATGTGTACAGAGGGGGATGTGTACAGAGGGGGATGTGTACAGAGGGGCCTTTGGCAGTGGTGGAGCTTCAAGAGGGAGATCTTAATATAAGAACCAAAACATCAAGACTGCTGGGGGGAAATACTAATAGATATTAACATGGAACATTCTGCAAAAAACCCTCCCATAGCATAGGAGATAATTTTGAGGAATTGACAAGTAGGGTTGCATAAGTTTAAAGGCTTCTTTATAGCAAAGGAATCAATCACCAGAGTTAAGACAGACTACAGATTGGGGGCCTATCTATGCCAATTGAACATTAGGCAGTGGACTAATAGCTAAAATACATAAAGAACTGTAAAAAAAAATGACCCCCACCCTCCTAATCATCCTGTCAGTTAATGGGCTATTGAACTGAGTAGACAGGTCTTAAAACACTGATGGCCAATCAACTTTGAGAAAGACATTGGTATCTTTAGCTATCAAGGAAATGAAAATTAAAACTGCTGTAGATTACATCTCACCTTACTGAGAATGGCTGTCATCAAGATAACAGAGGACAACAAATGCTGGTGAGGTTTATCGACTGTTGGTGGAAATCAGTGTGGAGGTCCCTCAGCAACCTGAAGACAGAACTGCCATATGACCCAACTGTCCCGTTCCTGGATATGTACCTGAAGAACTCTTAGGTCAGCAAACCAGAGATAATTCCATGTCCATTGCTGCTGTATGCACCATAGCCAAGATATGTAACCAGCCTAGATCTCCTTCAGCAGAATAATATATAATGAAAATATATATATACACATGAATACATACATACAGCAGAATGTATTTAGCTATGAAGAATAACAAGGTGACATTTGAGGGGGGAGGGAGGGAGGGAGGGAGACTATGTGCATGTGTGTATGTGTGTGTGTAAGTGTATGTGAGGGGGGAGAGGGAGAGAGGGAGAGGGAACACGAGACAGAGATGAAAGTAGAAAGGGGATTCTGAGAGGGGAAAGAAGGGAAGCACCATTTGGAGAGGGAAGGTATCAGCAAAGGAGGGAAAGGAGCAATGAGAATGAGGAATAATGACATATATTTATGAAAATGCCACAACGAACCCATTGTGTGTATGTTAACTTAAAATTTAATTTAAAAATTAAAAATAAAAAGAGGAAGGGCCACCTGCTGGAGAGCTGGAACCTTTCAGTTGTACAGACGACTGTGGGGCTAGCACTGGCTAGTAGGAAGTCTAGCCTAGAGGCCACAGAGAGCCCAGAAGGGTGAGATGCTAGAGGACAACAAAAGCAGATAGAAAGGGGAAGAGAGAAGGCGTGGGAGTGGGTGGAGGGCAGAGGAGACTGCTCCCACTGTGAAAAGAGGTGAGTTTGGCCAGGCATAGGCCGAGGGGCAGGGCCAGCTCTGCCTATTGGCTGGGCGCAGGAGTGGCACAGGGATCCGCGGTGGCGCTGCCTGCCAAGCTGAGCACCAGCCGGTCCTGAAGACTGCAGGCTCTCTCCTCCCTGGTCTTAGCTGTTGGAGCTGCTCCAACCTGAACACAGAACACACCCAGCACAGAAAGCAAAGTGCAGGAGACACCCAGGTGCTGACACCTTGCCAGAGCGTGTGCTGCTTGATCCTGGCGACAACCTTACCGTAATGAATTCTGACATCATCGCGCCATCTCAGTCAAGGGCGTTGGAGTGGAATAAATGACCTCCTGTCAGGAGTCTGTGGAAACCCTCAGAACCAGGGGAATTCCTTGGCGTTCTGACTATCAGCTTAGAGTGGAAACTTTAAGCAACAGTTTGTTCTAGATATTAAATGGGCCTCAGCGTTTTAGGGACAAACTAATGATTTAGAAATATGAAAGCAATCATATGGTCTTTGTTCATTTTCTCATGCCGGACAATTTCGTGGCATTTAGAATGGAATTCTTACAGGCTAATCACGTTTTTCTTCCTTGCTATCATGATGAAACATTCGCTTTTTTTTTTCTGTTCAGTGGCAAATAGGAAGTGATTGAGTAATATGTGACTTTCAAATGTTTGTTTGTTATAGACTATTTGAAGAACTTGGTATTTAGGGTGCTTGTGGCTATTTCTGATATTTCAAATGTGCCACCCCTCCCTGCTGCCCTGGCACACCACACTCATTTGTCTAGCCCACAGCCTCAGGCCTGCTCCTCTCTGCAGCGGCTCTGGACTCTTTGTTTATGAGCAGGATTCTTCTGAGCTGAGGAGAGCTTGACTCTGAATCCTGAACACAGTCTAGGATCAAGCTGGGAAGACCTGGAGACAGCTTGCACTCACTCCAGAGTCTGCCTCAGTAGCCTGTAGCTCTGCAGACTTCCCCTCATCAGGCTCAGCCTCCTACCTGAAGGTTTGTGCATTCCTCCAGCAGAGGGCCTCCGTCTTGCATGGGAGAAACCACAACCAAGCAGAAAGGGGAACTGGGTAGCTAAGGGCAGAACATCAGGCACAGGGCTTCTTTACCTGGCTTAATGGATTTGCTTTCCAGTTTGAACCAGTACCTAAGGAACATCTCATTAGCTGTCATCACCAGAGCATAGAATTTATGCTATTTGTGTGTGTGTGAAGTAATTTGAATATCAGTACAAAAAATACACCTCTGAGCTGTTGGATTTGTATTTGTTCTTTCCTCTCAAGCCATTCGTGCTTTATAGGGCATATTTTTCTTTTGTCCAAGATGGCAACAGCATGGTGGGAAGCTCCCAACTTGCTCTCTTGCCAGACTGAGAGCATGAGCAAACCCTTTCACTTCTATGTAAGCTCAACTATGTTGGATCATTTCTGGCTAGAAAATTCTGTGCTTCCATAACTCTATAAATAGTTCATTCTGCAAAGAGGACATGGGAGATGTTCCCAAATGACCAGGTCCTATTTGTAGCCTTCCCACAGTTACAATATTTAGTTTTGATGTGCTATTCAAGGTCTAATTTCCACAATGGCAAAGCAGTTCTTTCTGCGGTCTACCAGAGTCTGTAGTGACATCACCTCAGGCATGCCCTTGCTTCATGAGTTCAGAGTCTGCCCTTTATGTGCACAGTGGACATTTAATTGGTGATATGGAAACAAAATTAGCTGTCGTAGTTATTCCCATCCCTTTTTAGCTGTGACTGTTCCCTCCCCTCATGTTACTCCAGAGCACTGAGCTTCAGCCCTGAGCAATGTACGCTGTTTCCCAGGCATGTGAATCCTATACAAATGAGTGAAGGGACAGGCGGATTAGATTGCACGTCCCAGGGCCTACCCCCTAATTTTTGTTCATGTCTCCAATGGACTTCCTTAGTGCTACTTAGAGTCCTGAGCACAGGCTTCTCTTTTTATGCCACCACAAAGCTTCTGACCAGGTAGCATCTCATCTGTGTGGGTGTGGGGGCTGGGTGAATATTTACATATTGAGCCAATCAGCCAGTATCTTAAAGTTCTGAGCTTGTTGTTGTGAATGAGAATTCGGAGAAGCCTTCACCCCTGTGGTGCTTGCATCTTACAGAAACACATTTTTATCTCAAACCTTTGCATGATTTAAAATGCAACCCAGATAAGAGCCAGATACCTTGATCATCTGTCACAGCCTCCGGAGGCTGGCTGACAGTCTTGCACCTGCTGACCCGTTCTATGGCTTTTTGGAAAGCTGAGATGTGTTCTAATGAGAGTGTTATAAATATCACTGAGTTCTGTCATAGATGGTGGCAGCTCTCAGTGTAAAGGAAGCGGCAGGGAGGTGTTCCCAACCAAAGAGGCCAGACCCAGTATTCCAAGAGAACGACTGTGGCCTGGGTGCATTGGCCAGGATGTTCTACAGAGTGCTGTGCCGAGCGGTGCTTCACTAGCCTTGTCTTTGTCTTGTCTTTGTGTTGCATGTAGGATGATGAATGGAAGCCCAGGCACCCGTCAGCACACAGTGACTCAGAGAGGGCCTTTGGCCCTTTACTTCGTTTTGTCAGTTCATGGTTCTAGGGTCCATGTGATGGACTTACCAGGCAGTGATTTCCGTTTTGAAAGATGAGAGGTGATTAAGTAAGGCTGTCCCTCCATTTTCATACCTTTTCTCCTTCTGCTCATGAATTTCCAGCAA